>JAQIXX010005083.1:0-14687 GCA_034700605.1 Willowsia nigromaculata | reverse complement strand
GTAGCTATAGGCCCTGCATAGTCTTGGGGGTAAACTGAGTTAACATGTTCTGGAGTTCCCTCGTCAGCACAAACTGAGCAGAAATACCTTATATTGAGCAACCTCATCATTTATTATATGGCTACAGCATACAAACATTCCAGATCATTCATGGTACATAGAGTTGACTTTGTCCCTTCGTGGAAATACTTTGCAACTTAATTGCAATGAGATTTTTTATGAAATCTTTAGAAGTCATGGTTGTGCTCCCAAATAATTTTGGCTGTTTGAAATTTTAAGCATTTCTATATATTTTAGTTCATTTCTATTTCGGGTGTCACGCGTGACTAAATCACAGAGGTGAAGGTTCAAACTAATTGCTTGGTTGGGAACATAAAGGAATTCCAACAAGTCGTTTGTAGACTTTTGCAAGATGGAAGACGAACGAGTGGCAAAATTCATCTGTATGAACATGTGAGTGAAGAAAGTGAATTTAATACGGAAATGGAAATTCTTACAAATGCGTCGGGATCACAGAATAACCATCCCTGTTGAACTCACACAAATCCCTGCTTGCCAAAAAACGGAACCCCGATCCCCAGTGATCAACAAAAATCCCTGGTGGGATTTCATATCCACCGGTTCATGAAGTCAGGACCACCGCTCCCGTGGTGCGTAAGTATTTTCATGTCTAATTTAATATTTGTATTACTAGAATCAACTCTTACAGTTAACTGAATTTCACAATTCTTACACGGAGAAAGTATATGTTGGTGGATACGTGGGTCTTGTATGTAGAACATTTCGTGGTTGGAAGTATTTCATATTATTACTGTCAGTAGTTGATGTTAATTTTGGATAAGGAATGCCAAACGGCTGCTGACATTCCATGTGATTTTCAATTGCCCTTTTTACATTCAGGTTTCAGATAAATTCTGGAGCTTAATGCATAAAACCAAGAATGTTTTGAAACAATGACCTAAATATTGCTAAATACGTTCTCCTTTCAATGAGCCTTTGTTTTAAATATTCCTTGTGAGCATTTTAACTTTGGAATTTCTGTCAAATCAGTTTCTGTGATAAAAGAAGCTCGTGCAAATAGGAAATTTGGCTCAATGTTCTAGACATTCACCTACCACACTTCTTTCTTCGATGTCTGAATGCATAATTCAGGTTGTTTATTTTTCAAGGTTGTCTGACAGTCCATTATTGGTATTACTTTTTCCAAATCTTTATTCGCGATCGAGTAATGGATGGCTTTATAAAAAACTCATAAACTGAGATCATATACGGCAAAATACTTTTTAAAATGCATTTCAAAATATTCAATATAGTACATATTGTACATACTTTTCAAAATTGCAGAGATAACTTAATGCATAATTTGACCTTGATTATCATGGATCTCTTTACTGTGTAGTTTTTTTTAAACCTATATCATTAGGTCAAACATTACATTCACTTTTATAAGCTTTTTTCTCAATCTTCTCAAAATAGGTAAGAGTTCTTGCATGTTTTTTATCTGGCATAATAATGTTTTGTAAGGGCGGCCTGTTCTTTGACTCATTTTCCTTTTACGTAGGCTCTCATAGCACCCATATATTTTGAAGAAAATTGGAATCTCTTCAGAGCACAAAGCCAGTGTTCTTCTAGCCATGCTCCAGGGAAGATTACTAGAGCATTGTTCCCTCCTTTCTATTATGTGCATTACAATAACTTACAATACAAATACCTGACAAAAGTCCAGGCAAATTTTCTGTTTTCCAGACACTAGTCTCGATGATAAAGCTTCCACTTTCACCAAGGTTAAAATCTCGTTTGAAAGTGTAATTTTAGTTTTGTGATTTGGAGCTTCTCTAAAATCTGCAAAAATCATGAAACAGGAAAGATACGAGGGATTTCCCTTCCTATTACACAATTCAACGTTGACAGAATTGCAAAAATCTGAATTATCCAGAATAAATTCAGCGGCTGGAGCTCAGTGCTTATATAACATGTGGTTTAATTTGAGCAAAAGTGAAAAAAGTCAAGGTCTGTAATGGTATTTCAGGCTGTGTGTATTCCGTTTTATTATTACTGTGGTTTCCTTTATGTATTATTCATTTGTAACAGAAACAGAAATATACTGCAATTCAAACTGGGATGCAGTTTATTGTTGGCCACCTACAACTATAGGAACGGTAATAAAAAAGGCTTGCTCAGAAATCTTTAGACATACACATCCACAATATGCTGCTCATCTCAAAGGTAAACAAGTTTCGAAATCTTGTTTTTAAACTTTAAAATGTGCATTTTAATGCATTAAAAATGTAAGTATTTTTTATTGATTTAGGCAATGCAATTAGGAAATGCCAAAACGATGGAACCTGGCTGCCTGAAACACAAGCAAATTATGAGGATTGTGAGAAGTCGTTTCAATTATATCTTAGGGAAATTGTGAGTTACTAAAAACTTTTACATTTTTCAAATAATCAAATTGGAGAACCGGAATGTCTTATCTATGCAAAAATTATAAAAATGCTAGTTGACTTAATATTTTTTATTTGGATGGCCAATTAGGTTCTTTGCTGTAACGCTAGCAGTTTGCTTGAGGAGATAAATTTCCTTTTATAACACTCATCCATTAACAACACGTTTAAGTATCTTTCTGAGAAACAGTCAAAAAAAAATTTAACAAACTATCTCCCTCGTTTACATAAATGAAATGAAAATAGTGTCGGCGTAAAAAAGGGATGAGTGGGGATGATGATGTGGGGATGCTGGAGGTGGATGAGGACACGATGATGATGATGAGGAGGGATGCCGACGGGGGAAATGATGGGCAGCGTAGCTCAGAAATATATTGCAATAAAACACTCGAAAAACAAGACGACCAAATACTTGACTCAAAAGAAACTGACTCCTTTTTATTTGACGAAATAAAAAAAACTATTGCAAAACTCAAAGAAATGAAAAGGGAAAATGAGAATAAAAAATGAACTCGGAAAATATTGTACAATGACCTAACCAAAACAGTAATGCACTTGAATAGCTAAAGAATGAAGAGCAGGAGCTCTCCTCTTGGTCCAAGTGCCTGGGGGAAACTCTGGGAAGATAATGGCTCGATCTCCTCGGCGTCGTTTGGTATACCTCGTGCAAAGCTCTACACCAGCTCCGCTCACTCACACTCAAACTCAGGGAAACTCGAGACAGAATAACACTATGCACTAACATGAATACCCCAGAATGTGAGCATACCTATTTGCTCACAATTCCGCTGGGTTTTTAAAATAGAAAAAAAAACAATAAAAAAAAGAAAAAAGGGGTGAACTACTGGGGGTAGAGAAAAGAGTTTAAGGGAAAATGGGACACTGCTTGTGCATGTGTCCGGGGCATCTACATTTAAAGCAAATTGGGATCAACTGGCCTGAGGGGCCTGAGAAACGATATATATCTTTCTTTCGAATAGGGGTAGTGGGAACTGTTGCAAAATCAGGGGGAAAGTTAATCGACATTAGAGGTACTGGTAAGTTTGGAAACGGGGGAGGGACAGAAAATTTAACATTTTGATTTGACTTGGGGTCTCTGAGAATGCGAGTGATTGGAGGGTGAGGCGTAGACGGCGGTGGTGGTGCAACAAAAATATCTGGGACAGGTGACTGGACATCTTGGCTTAAAACAGCAGGAACGTGCTCAATCGGATTTTGCAAAACGGCTGGTCTTTCAGCAGACACGGGAACGTTTGGACTATGGATCTCATTGGACAGGGATAGGGCTCTCAACCGGGCTCGAGCAGCCTTGACGGAGGGAGTCTCATTCTCCTCATTGAACTTCCGAATATCTTCCTCTGTCTCCTCTGGAATCACATCCCAACTTGGAGGAAAAAGGGACATTGCAAAATTCTGCTCCAGATTCGGGATCACTTTTTCGGGATTTTGAACGGGACGAACCTCTCCTCCTCGCTGACACAGACCTGAAAGACTTGGAATAGAAATCATCGTCACCATAACCAAAACGAGAAACGGGCTTGTGCGTGCGCCTAGACCTACGTAATGAGTCTGAATCACTAGAGTGCTCACCAGAGTCACTTACTACTTCGTCACGAGGGGCATGAGAGGATCGTGGGGGGCTTGTTTTTGCAATACTACGACTACTGGATGGAATTGCAAAAGAGTGTTGGAGTGCAGGTTGCGGGGGACCTGACACACTGGGAGTGACATGAAAATTATATACAACTGAAACTGGTGCCTGTGGGGACTGAGAAAGAGGACTAAGATTTTGCACCACAGTTTCATTTGCGGAGTTGAAGACGGAGCTATCTCCATCAGATAATGAATTATTATGCTGTGCGATATTTACATATGAATTTCTACTTCTTGTGCTTGCAGAAGTATTTTTTGACTTTGAAGATAATGTTTTGGCTTTGCGGGAAAGGGTTCTTGTGGATTTTGGTTTATGTACAAGGGTATAGGACGTGATGGTGGGGGCTTCGAAATCTGAGTCTGAGGAGGAATTGCAACTGAGATCTGAACTTTCATCATTTGTTTCATCGATGTTCTCGCCATAATCATCGAACCACCTTTTCATCTCTCTAGTGCTAACTATTCGCTCAGACTTTCCGTGAATGGGACGTTGAGAAATGGGTCTTACATCTATCACTTTATATGTGATGGGGCCTATCTGTTCGATTACCTCAAAGGGTCCTATCCATCTAGGCTGCCACTTTTGGACTTTGCCTTTGACCTTTTGAGTAATCCTAATGCATACAAAATCACCTACATTAAGTTTGAGTTCGGGGTGGCGCTTATCAAAACGCAACTTTGCTTTCTTTTGAGCTTCTATGGTCTTTTTATGGGCATTGTCTCGTGCTTCTTGGGTTCTAAGGGGAATTTTCTCGGGATTTTCATTATCTATGAATTCTGGGGAAACGGGGAGAAGATTATCAGAAGGGAGACGCGGGTCACGACCGAAAAGAGCAAAGAAGGGACTTTGATCAATGACTTTATGGTGGGAAATGTTGTAAGAGTAAATTATTTCATGCAAAACTTTATCCCAATCTTTCTCATTTGTGACCAATTTCTTTCCCATGCTACGTTGAAGAATATCATGTGATCGCTCACAAACGGCGTTAGTCTCGGGATGTGCAGTAGAACAGAACCGCAACTTAATGTTTAGGGATGCACAAAACTCTTTAAACTCTTTTGCAGAAAAGCAAGAGCCCTGATCTACAATGATTTCTTTGGGGACTGAGTGACGGGGAAAAATTAAATTTTGCAAAACGGAAATAGCCTCTGCTGTGGTCTCACCTTTGCAGGGATAAGCTTCTAGATACCTCGTGAGATGGTCAATGACTGTCAGTATACATGTATTTCGTTTTGGGTGAGTGGTGGGAAAGGGACCAACAAAGTCTACGCCAATACGCAAAAATGGGGAGAGTGGGGGAGAAATTGGTTGTAGAGAACCAGGGGCAGCGCCACTGCGCCGATTATAGAGTTGGCAAGTTTTACAACTGCGACAGAATTCAAACACAGATTTGAACATACGGGGCCAGTAATACCTTTCTTTTAATAGCTTCCAAGTCTTTTCCAAACCAAGATGACTAGCATCTTTCTCATGGATTTCCTTTAGAAGATCTTTTTGGAGGGGTTGGGGGACAACGAGACGCCATAGACGCCCTTGGGGTTCGTAGGATGCTTTATAAAGCACGTTCGCTTCTAACATGTAGTCGCGAAGGAGGGACTTTTTTACGGGGGTTGGGGCATTGGGATCATTATTGAGGGAAATCAGACTTTCAATAATGGGAAGAAGTTTTGGGTCAGAATATTGCAAAGTGTCAAGGGAGTCACATTGCAATGCACACAGAGAAAAGAGGTGGGTATCAAGTACCGAACACAGAGAGTCATGTTCATCGGGGGCTTTAGAGAAAATTTCTGGGTCTTTGGGGGGAAGAGGTGCGATATTTCTGCTAAGACCATCAGCGTCGGCATGCTTTCTACCACTCTTGTGAACGATTTCAAAGTCGTATGGCTGAAGAGCCATCGACCATCGAGCAGCACGCCCGTGAGGATCTTTGAAACTTATAAGGTCACAAAGCGCCTTATGATCAGTAACTACCTTAAACTTCCTACCAAACAAATATGGACGAAATTTCTGAATGCTGAAAAGCACAGCTAAACACTCTAAATCGGTACTTGAATAATTCTGTTCGTGCTTTTTTAGTGCACGAGACGCATACGCTATCACTCTTTCTTCTCCGTTTTGGATCTGTACTAATGTACAACCGAGACCTAAACCTGAGCCATCACAATGAATTTCTGTGGGGGATGCTTCATCGGGGTAACCTAAAACTATAGTGGAGGATAAAAGTTCTTTCAATTTTTCAAATGAATTCTGGGCTTTCTCGTCCCAATTGAACGGAGTATCTTTTTTGGTTAAAAGATGGAGGGGACGGGCTACATGGGCAAAGCGGGGGATAAAACGGCGGTAATATCCGCATAATGCTACGAAAGATTGAACGTCTTTTACACGTTTGGGGGTGGGGAAATTTTTAACAGCTACTACTTTTTCGGGATCCACTTCTATACCCTTTTCAGAAATGACGTGACCAAGATATCTCAACTTTGAAAACCCAAAAGAACATTTTGTTGCCTGTAACTTAAGACCAGATTTAGAAAGTGCTGAAAAAATGCATTCTAAATTTTCGATGTGGTTTTCAAATGTCTGCGAGTAACAGACCACATCATCCATGTACACTAAAGCGATGCTCCACTTGAGTTTTCCTAGTATACTGTCAATTAAGCGTTGGAAAGTGAGAGGGCTATTCGATAAACCAAAGGGAAGAACCTTGAATTGGTAGAGACCATCGGGGGTGATAAATGTAGTTTTCTCTTTGCTGTTCTCTTCCATACTAACCTGGTAGTAAGCCTGATCACAATCTAGGGTAGAGAAATATTTAGCACCACGTAACTGGTCTAGGGTATCATCTATTCTGGGGAGGGGATAGCTATCTTTTTTCGTGACTGCATTCAACTTTCTATAGTCTACGCAGAATCTAATTTTGCCATTGGGTTTACGGACTAGTACTACGGGGGAAGACCAGGGGGAGGATGAGGGTTCTATGAGATCATTTCCTAACATTTTGTCTACTTCCTCTCTTATAATGTTTCTTTCATGGAAGGAGACTCGATAGGGACGTTGTTTGATAGGGTGAGCATCACCCGTATCAATTTCATGCTTAACTAGGGGACAGTTACCTATTTGGGGATTTTCGGGATAGGAAAATATTGACTGGTATTTTTGAATGAGGGACTCGAAGGACTTTTTCTGTTCAGGGGATAGGGATTCGCCAAATTTGAAATGTTTAAGTAGGGTGGGGAAATCAGAAGGGGTGGTTTCATCAAGTTTTGAAAGATTCTCTGTTTTTGCATTCTGTACACTTTCATCAACATTGCACAAAACATCATCTTCATTGTATGGGATGCATGTACCTACCATTAAATTTTGTTTTAGCCTAATGGGTCTATGTGTTGGGTTCAATACATACGTACTACTAAAACCATCCTTAATGCTAATAATACTGTTTCCTACTGCAATCTGTTGCAGAGCTTCAGTGTTCTTTGAAGAAGAAAGGACAACATCTCCATTAAATTTAGAATTTGTCCTCAATTTCACTCGAGTGAATGACTGTGGGGGAATGACCGTTGGATATTTTGCAAAAAGAGACAAAATTTTATTTTGGGAAAAGTCATTGTTGTTTGTGCACAAAGACTCATCTTCGACATCTGAAGAACAAGAGGACTCATTAGCATAAACCTCTGTATGAGTAGTGGACTGTGAATTACTTGACAAAGAATTGGGAACTGAAGGTATGTGAGGGGCAACATTCTTCCTAATTTGTATGCTTTTCGTGTTGCAACAAATACTAACATGCATAGCAGTTAGCCAGTCCATGCCTAACACTATTTTGTTTGTAAGAGAGGGAACTAAATAAAACAACCAAAGAAATTCTTCGCCATCGACCTTAATGACAACCTCAATTTGCTCTTCAACTGTGAATTGCTGGTTGTCGTCAACTGACAAATTAATGGAAAAAGGTTCGATGCGTGAGACACGATAAAGGGACTTGGGGAGGGAGGACAAAATATCGGGGTTCATTGCACTGATCGTGGCTCCTGTGTCAATGAGGGCAGGGAAATTAATACTATTTATAGAAACTGGCCACTGTAGGATCACTCGTTTATGCTTTAAATTGTTAAAGTACTTTGGGTACATTCTACCATGAAGCTCTGTATATGTTGTTGATGCACACGTCGCTGCTTCTGAGCAAGCGTCGTGCTCTAAATTACAAATGGGAACGGGGGAAATTAGAGAGGAGTTCAATGCCTCGGGGACGGACTCGTGTATTTTTTCTGGGACTGTGTGACTTTGTTCTGGAGTTGCTTGGACTTTACTTTGATTCTCAGTCAAAGTACACATAAACTTTAATTTTTGTTTTAATTCATCTCTCCACTTAAGGAGCTCTGCTCTACTTTCTAAGCTGGAGGGTCTACGAAAATTATGTAAATTATATGGGATTTTATGTACAAAGGGAAAATGAAATTTTTTGTTTTCGCTGCGACCCCGCAATCGCAGCTCTACTCGTTTCCCGAAGACTGTTGTGCACTATTGTTACTTTGGGGTTCATTTACCTCTGAAATTTGTAACAAGTTTTGGGATTGGGGAAAACGAGGAAAATTCTGGGATGGGAATGACGATTGTCTGAACTGGGTCGGTTCAAACAAATAGGGATTTGAATAATTACCGTACACGTGGGGGTTCATGAAAGTTGGCCTATTTACTTGCCACTGACTCTGACGGGGATAGTAAAATGAATTTGGGAAAAAGCCACGACCTCTACCCTGCTGTGAAAAGTAAGGACGCGGTTGCCGAGGAGGGAAAGGAAATGATAGACTCATTAAAGGCGGGATCTGATTGTGCATTTGGGTGGGGAATGATGAGCGTGGTCTATCATTAGATTCTGGGTTTTGAGGGCAATTTCTACGAAAATGCTGTGGGCTACCACAAATATAACATGTTCTTGTGGTTTGTTGTTGTTGGTTTTGCAAAATTTGGGTGGGGGGTCTTATGGCTTGAAGATGATTTGCGGTGGTAACTGAGGTGGAAACTTTACTACTGCTTTGTTTGCTAGCATTTGAATCTGTACCCTCCTTTTTTGAAGTCTCTTGCAAAACATTTGCGTATTTCCTGAGACGGGAGAGAAACTGACTAACATTGTCTATTTCTTGGGAGGAGAACTGCAACCGCAAATTTGTAGGGAGACCCTTGACTAGTTGATCTATTTTTCGTGCATTGCTCATCTCTTTATCTATCTGCCTAAGTGTAGCTAGCTTCTTGGTGACGTACTGTTGTGGATCGTCACCCACCTTGAAAATAATTTTTCGATTTTCTGACTTGTGGGACTCCTTCATTGTAGAATGATCAAAAAACCTACGAAGGTCATCTACAATGTCATGCCATATTTGCAAAAAATAGTCTTCATCATGATTACCCTCGATTTCGTAACTATGGGAGACGCTTGCCCACCAATTTGCAGCATCGTCTATGAGGAACCTATCTAAACTCCGAAGAGCGAAACCCAGCTCTATTCGAAATGCTAATAAATCTGTTTGGAACTTTTCAATCCATTCATTGACATCAGTACGACCATCGTACTTTCTAACTAGTCTTAATGCATCAGGTAAATTAAATGGGATGGGAGGAATAGGGGGATAATAATTGACTGGGTTCTGCGGGGGTGGGTTCTGATTTTGTTGGGGTGGGTTGGGTATGATTTGTGGGTCACCTAAATTAGCCACGTTCTGATTTGGATTATTTTGTGCATTTAACGTACCATCATCCGGGTTTCCGTTATTTGGATCTGCGGGATCTTGTGCACCATTGTTGCCTGCCATGATGATTTCCAAGAGGTCGTGTCAGGGAGGAGGTAGAGAGTTGAACGAAGAAAAAGGCTGTAGGGTACAAAAATTTATAATAAGTACTTGGATTTTTTATATTCGATAAATTTTGCAAAAATAATAATGATTTGGTAGTGCAGTGTGGGTTTTGTAATAAAATAGGGGGGTCTAATTATTTTCAACAGGGGGACTTGGTAAATGGGTTACAGAAATCTCCAACCAAGAATTATTCACTTTCTCAAAATTCTGAATTAGGACTGGGTGGTAAAAGGAAATGGGGGCGGTGGGATTATTTTTCTTGAACCTGATTACTTGGAAGTGGGTGGTGTCAATAATTCTGTAATGAATGTAGTATAGAGAGGGATTTGGGGTGGTGGACATAATTGTGAAAAATGAAGAGGAAAAAATTGATAAGGGGGGTCTGAGCTGGCACTTTTTGCAAAAAACTGAATTGCTATCGTTCCTTTTTGTCCAGCCACTTCAAAAAATAGTTATATATTGCAACCACAGTCAATTAAAAATTTCAGAAACGAGAGCACCACTGATTTCTAATTGACTAACAAGAAATCCGGGATTTAATTGAACCACCACTTATTTTAAACTGAGATATCCCCGGAATTGGTTTCGGGGATTTTGGGATTTCTGCACCACTAAATATTTCCACACACACAACAGAGCATAATTAGAGTAACCAATAGTATATTTTATAAATTAGGGATAATTAAATTATACTCAGGCGTTAATTACGCCTCTTACGACACGCTCAAACCACCGCTGAATTTTTTGCAATAAAAAGAACTGGTATCCCACGACGGTAGAGCAGGAGATACCCCCGCGTCCGTCCACCACTTTTGTCGGCGTAAAAAAAGGGGATGAGTGGGTATGAAGATGAGGGGATGCTGGAGGTGAATGGGGGCACGATGATGATGATGAGGGGAAGGGATGCCGACGGGGGAAATGATGGGCAGCGTAGCTCAGATAAATCGTGCAACAAAAAACTCTCGTGAAAACTACAAGACCAAATACTTGACTAAAAGGAAACTGACTCTATTTATTGAATAAATAAGAACGACTCGAAACTCGAAATGAATGGGGAAAATGGGAATCAAAAATGGGAAATGGAAATATAGTACAGAAACCTAGCCAAACAATAATGTACTCGGAAAGCTAAGCTGGTGGGAGCACCAGCTCCCAGGCTCGTCCGGAGCCTCTGAAGGATGGGAAGATAATCTGAAGAAGAATGGCTCGATCTCCTCATAGTCGTCTGGTATACACCTTGCTTCTCTCCTCATCGCCTCATCCGCTCACTCACACTCAAACAAAAAGGGGAACTCGAGAAACTAAGCTACTATGCATGAACTCCCAAATGTGGGCATATCTATTATGCCCACAGTATTTATTAATTGCTACTAATTTTAGCCTTTAGCTAGTTACACTTCTTTATTTGATTTTACTCGTTTTCGAAAAGTATTATTATTACAGACAATAATTATAAGCATAACTATACATACCTATTCATTTTTACAAAGTGAACTAACTGACTGAATTCAAAAATCAAGCATTCCTTTTTAAAATTGCTGTGTGAGAAGAGCCTTACATACTCAGAAGGCAGTCTTACCATTATTATGACACATTTCATAAGTCAAGTTTTCACAAAAATATTAATAATTGTTTCTATTAAATTTACGGATAGTCTTAGTTTGAAAATGTTGCGGAAACAGATAACTTTATCAAATACCTTGTTTTTCACTCCAGTCGTTTGGTGTAAAATTCATAAAAAATTCGAGCTGGAAACTGCTCACGAAACTGATGGCATTATCAAACCTTTGCATGTCGTGAAACAGACAGTTTTTGCACTTTGGACATTTGGGTCGTTTCTCCCTTTGATTAATCTAGTTTACAAACTTCACGTAATATCGAATTCCAAAAGTGATGATTCCATTGAAGAAAATCATTCATACTCTTCAATCACAATTTTAAAATTGGTTCACATCTTTCTTCTTACCGCCTTCATCATTTCCGTGTTAATCATGCTAACATTTTACTGCCATGCAAATGACCTTGTTGCTCTTCTGAATAATTTACGGAAATTTGGTTTTCGTGAGAAAATTTGTAAGTTCTATAGCACAACATTTAAAATATTTGTTTCATAATCTTTATTTGTTTTTAATATATTGTTTTTGTTAGTGTTTAGCAAGGAATTAAAGGGCTTTCAATGGAGAGGCCTAGAAAATTTGTTGATTCCAATAGTCTTCGCGGTCTGCATTATCCTTTCTTTTGTTCTTCCACTTGTCACTTTAATGTGGCCTTGTGATCACCAACTCTTGTCTCGATTTCTTATATGCTCAGACGTAGAGATTTGTCATCAAGGTGGTGGACCTTGTTCCTGATGGTTTGTTAAACTGTTTGTCTACATTATCGAGTTGTTTTGCTGCATGCTGTGTTTTATCAATGGAGCTCCTCTCTGTACTACTGGGCTAATCTCACTTGCGACACTTATCAAGTACCTGAAAATAATTCGGTGAGTATTTAAACCAAACGGAGTAGGTTTGATATTTTAACTGATACACAACTTTCATACATTGTGTGTTTGGAACTGTCATCTTTCAGATATATCAACAAGCGCCAATTTATCTCACTTAGCAAACGCTATAGACTTGCACAGCTTTATCTGAAACTGGACTTGTTTGCTCAACTTTTGAATCAGACATTCTATATCTCCCTTCCAATCCTTCATATAAGCGGTGGTGGATGGTTTATCACATGCTTGTACAGCACAATACAATACCGGCCTAAGTTACCAAATATTATTAACGCTTGTGTAGTTGCCTTCGCAATTATAATTGTGATCGTAATGGGAGGTATGTTAGACATGGCCAGCCAAACCATTTCTCTTTCAGGGAAGATTATTCTCTCTTGGAAGAGAATACGGATCGGAAGTAATTGCAAATATGAGAATTTCCAGAGAATCACCCAGTCATTAAAACTTATTAAAATTCACTCTGGACCATTTCATGTCATAACGAGGGATAGACTTGCAGCTTTTATTAGGCTTTGTTTGCAGAGAACTGTGTTCTTTGTTGTGAGGACTAGGACAGCTTGATTGAAGAGTAAAGACATGTTATTCCTTAAAAGTAATATAAGTAATTAAACCCATACATGTTAGGTTTTTTCCATAACAACATTAAATATATTATATATTGTAGATTCTTTGCAATAAATTAAGCTATCATAATATTACGAATGTAGCACTTAAGTTACAGATTTCTCATAATGATTGCAAAATCTTGAATAAGCCATTAAGTAAAAATGATTTCATCAAATCTTTTAGCTTACCACATACCTATTCAAAATTTCTTAAATATATGATACTGTAAAAATTGTAAGAATATGTGATGCAAATGACTCAACTGAAATGTACACTCATTCAATTGAAATGTTTAAGTTAACTTTATTGAATCCTTTGCATATTATGCATAACAGTTTACCACAGTAAAAGTGTAATTGTGTAACTTACAACCTGCTCTGTGAACTCCAACAATGTATTTTTGTTGATGCTATAGAACGGATAAGCGTATGGAATATTGAATGTGACGCAGCTCAAAGCAAATTTGTTAAAAATTGCGTTACGTCTAGTAAATTTTAAGCTAGCTTCTCGAAATTTTTCGGATTTCCCCACTAACTCTCCACAATACTCGCTTTCAAAATATATCAATATAAACGGACAAGTCGCTAGTCCTCCGACTACCAAATATGCCCCCCAACCCAATTCCCCGAGGATATCTTCATATTTTATCCCAAAATATATCAGTACAGTAGCGGATGTTAAGGTAGCAACTTGATGAAATGAAACCAATACGCTTGCCATGAACCTATTTGTTAGTACATTGAAAATTTGAAGAATTCGATAGAATTTTATCACCTCTTCATCCTTAATACACTTCCAACTAGGTGTATGAAGGAAACATCTCCCGTCTCCCCAGTAACTGTCAGCACGCTCCGGTGTCATTTCCTCTAATACAGAAGTTGCAATATTATGAAAAAGGGTTAATGTTGAGGCATAGTAGAAGACAGTAGTAGTCATACTAAAGATGACTGACGTTATCAGCAGAAAAAATGGAAAAAAGTTAGAAGTGCTTGTTATATCAATTTCAAACCACTCTTTAAATATTACATGGCAAGGTTCTATAGGACATAATAAGACAGTGCAGAAAATCGGTGCAATGCCTGTTAATAAAAATGAAATAAATACAGCGAAAATGCATCCTTCTCTCAGCTTATTTCTGTAACTTGAGTCTTCAGCAATATGTCTGGCATGGCGATATTCAATGTATTGATTGTTGAATAGTATTAATTGGTTTGTAAGGTACATTATATCGTTTCGGTTACGCAATAAAACAATGGCTAATAAATCAAGAGTGCTTAACAGAATCATCTCTCCCCATTGAATAATCATAGTTGCAAGTGCGTAAACATCCAATGGCTCGTCAGATGACACCCTCCTATAAAAATGGAGAAGTTGACATACACAGAACAAAACTCCTAATACTGGCTTCAGGTAGCTAAAAATTAAAATGAATACATTTATTTAGGCATTGTCTACCTTTTAGTTTGATTTTTATAAATTTCAATAAATTATATTAGGTAGCTGTTTTACCAGTTTGCGCGAAAGTAAAAGTTGGCAGGGAGAAGCTGCGTGCTTGTTTTGTCCCAGCGATATAAAGTTAGAAATGAGCATATGGACAAGCTGTGTCGGTAGCCGATAAAACTTATTGC
>JAQIXX010005082.1:0-14690 GCA_034700605.1 Willowsia nigromaculata | reverse complement strand
TTGTTGTCTCCCTTGGAGATGTTCTTCTGAGCCTTTCCAGCCTTCTTGGCTGCCTTTCCACTTGTCTTTGGGGGCATGGTGAAAGATTACTTGTATTCGTGAACAGCAATTGAGAATGAAAGATGAGTTTTCAGCTCAGAGGTTGTTGTGAGAATGCTGTTCACTTGAATTTCTCTCCTATTTATATGAGCCGGCAGAGTTGGATATTGAGTTCATTCATATATTCTGTCCGTTAAGTATAATATCTCACTTTAGTATCACCTCACCATTAAAACTCTGTTCTCCATTTGCCATTGCTCATTCATTTGGTTTACCCTCGCTGCTTTGTATTTCTCTTGGATGGGTTGTGAATTCAATCCGTAGTGAATGCATTTATCATACACGGGCAGGACAAATAACTATAAAAGTTCAAAGCTAAAAAAGGTTAGCTTGTCCCAAGTTTTCAGCTTAGGTAAGACTACATGGAGTAATGTTTAATAGATATATGTATGAGGTTATAAAAAATGTGTAAGCACTAGGCTACTAGGCACATATTCGTAATTCGTATACTATATTATGTTGGAAGAGTATTGGTGTGATAAGTAAAATGCAATGTAAATGTGCGTTTATGTAAGCAGATAAATATGTCATTGAGGCATGGCTGCTTGTCACATGCCGTTCTTCCATTATAGCTTCATATTTCATATATTTTTAATTATTCAAATTTTGATTAAAGGAAACATTATTTCTGCTTTTCTGTGGCACACGTTTCTTCTGCCTGTGCCTTAACGTTTGCTGTTGTAAACTACGAAAAGCCATACCGTGACATGTTTGTAGGTGGTGGTGGTGTTATCTTGTCAGTCGGTATTTGTCAAAAACCACCAATTTTTGTAAACCCACACCTAAATATGATTAGAAAACATTTTCATCAATTATCCTTTCCTAAATTACGTTTTATAAAATAACACTTGTTCAGGTCACTTGGATATGAAATTATATTTCTTTGCAATTGCTTGAGGGCAAGAAATTGCGAATTCTTACCATTCGGTGGTTCATTTTCAGATCTTACACCCTTCTAGTATCATAGTAATGTTATGCTTAATACTTTCATTGTAAAATCGCCTCATTGCATTCATATTTCACATTAATTTTTATGCGTTAGTCATGTTAAAGGTAGATACTTTGTGTGAGAAACGAAATCACATGCAGGAATTCTGTTTGGTGAGTCAGAATTCAGAATCGGCTTGGCTTAACGAAACCATCATAGTCTACGTGGACTTGAATTTTAATTCAAAAAACGTTTTATGAGGACTACGACGAAGGCACAAAGTATGATGTCGCACATGAAAACCTAACAAAGCACAAAACTTTTTTCTCTGCTTTGTAATTTGTAATTGTAAATTGTAATGGTGAGCTAAAAATACATTTTGAGGGACTGACAGTTTCCTGCTGATAGTATAAGTTTATATAAAACTATGCTTGTATTTTAAAAAGCATACCTAAAACTATGCTTTGTTGTTATAAAAACCAAATAATTTGAAAGGAAATATTATGTATGATGTGTGTGATCAAATATGAGTAGATATTTAGATATGTATGTAAACGTCATTTCTTTTCTTTTGCACTTTTGATATTATATAATATTATATGATATTACACACACATAGGTATATCATATATACGGTGATACGTTGTATGAGGAAGAGATTCGATTACTTGGTGCTTATTTTCAAGTTGTTTTCCCCTCACACTTTTTCCTGTGTTGCTTAAAAAAGACAAAATTCGGTATGTATTTTCATTTTCTTTACAAAAACTGTAAATGAAATACAATTACATAGTTGATTATCAAAGGGTAAATGGAAATGAGTATGGACTAAATGTATATGGTTTCCTTTCAATATCATAAGCAAATGCTCCAAATATTATAGCAAGTAAAAAATATGCATTAAACACACAAGGAAGGGTGTATTAAAATTACTAATCTAACTCAAATTAATGATTAAACCTTTATTTCCACAGGAGCTCATAAGATTCGAAGATACACAAAATACACCGACAGTTCCCATCTAAAAATACATCCAAAATGTCAAATATGAAATGCACAAAACGATTCTACATTTTGATTGCGCGTTTTCGATCTCCCTGCTATTCTGTTGATTTCCGGTCTATGACATGGTTATCAATCTATATATCTCGGTACCGAGACGGTCACGTAATAAAGAATGATATTATTATTACATTTTTCGTAATTCGGATTTTCTTATGTACATTTATTTGTTGTTTATTGATACCTCAGGATATGAGGAAGGTCTGTTTCTGTTCACGTGCATTTGTATATTTGACATGACATGAGGTTAGGAATAAGTATAATTCAATTTCGAATAGCAACATGAAAGAAAGGCACACACTCATTTTTAGAAATTATTACAACCACCTTTACACCATGGAATATTAGCTGAAAAGAAAAATCATGAGCACGATATTAAATATTTACACTATTTTCACTTCATGTAATATCCCACCCCATGCCTCTTCGACGCATTTCCTGTCTATGACAGGATGACTAGCTTACCCACACACTTAACACAACAGGGTTTCATTCTATGTCTATGCTGTTGGAAAAATATATTTTTTTGCGATAGCCTGGTGGGCTTTTAGAAACTAAATATTATGCTTCCTATTGTATTTTACTGCTTTGTTCAGAACGTAGCCGGTTTTTATCCTTATAAACTTTTACTTTTTGCTGCATTTTCAATTTAACCTACATATCGCGCTTGCTTGACAGTTGACATTGTTCTCAGTAGTGGGTATGAGAGAAATTTTGAATGGAGAAAGAACAATTGGAAGATTACCTGTAAAAGAGGAAAGAAGAAGACAACGATGTCAAATCATGATCATGACGTAACATGTAAAACGAAGGCTACCATATAGTAGCAATGCTGATGTTCTATTATTGTCACTAGACATTTCATACTTGAGTGTTGTTAGAACAACACACTGAAATTATTGTTACAACAAATTCTTAAATTTTACCTATCATCTTTGAAATGTTCAACTTTCCGTATTTGACATCACTTGTTTCCAAGAATGACCAATATCGTAGCCTTTTTCAAAGGACTTGCGAGTGGGAGAGGAGGATTAAGCACGAAGTGGAACAGAAACCTCAAAATGATGAGAAAGAAGAAACGAGACACTTGGAACTATCCTCAGTTGAAAAGCAAGAGAAATCCCCAGACGAGAAGAATGGGAAATTCACGTTACATTGGAAGAAAGCTGTAAAGCTGAAATTTGAAGGAGAAAGTGAAAACGATGCGTTATCCGAAGACCAAGATCCGACCATAAATGAAGAAGGGATTTCCTGGCTTAAAAATTGGAACCTAGGTAAGTAAATTCCGTGTTCTTCAGACAACCTCATCTCTGTACTTCGTAATGCTGAATTTCATGAAAGTTTGCTTTTGTCGCCATCAGAATCCATATTACGCCAAAAGCCTGTAATTTCTGGGAATGCAACAGGCAGCAGTACTTTATGTGATCTTCAGTGCTCAATATGTGATGACGAATTCGATAGCAGGCGGCAACTCAATCAGCACAAAAGATTGGAACATTTCCCATCTTGGGAAGGGGGCAACAAAGAGTTTTGCTATGTTCCTTATTTTGTTGAACCAAAGCGGTTCAATTTGCTGAGGGGTACATTAGCCAGTGGTCAATCCGAATGCGCTTTTTGTCAGAAGTGGTTGGGTGGGCGGGTGAGAGAAAAAATTGGACCTTACCTGGAAAGTAAGTTGGAAAGAAT
This sequence comes from Willowsia nigromaculata, assembly GCA_034700605.1. Classification (NCBI taxonomy): domain Eukaryota; kingdom Metazoa; phylum Arthropoda; class Collembola; order Entomobryomorpha; family Entomobryidae; genus Willowsia; species Willowsia nigromaculata. The sequence continues at coordinate 10,918 of JAQIXX010005082.1, read as the reverse complement.
AATTGTAACAATTTGGAAAGTAAGATAGCCTTTTAAAGCCAGGCATTTTTATAGATCTCAGGTTAAAATTGAAAAATGAAGCAGTGGAAGTAAGTGAGGTTGCTGCCAATGCTGCTGCCGCTAATGACAATGCCATGTTGAACAAAGGCCGCATCAAAAGTGGACGGAAGTGCAAGAGCATGAGTAGGCGTGTTTGTGAGCTGTGTTCGAAAATATTATCGAACAGAAAGGGTCTTGAGAGGCACATGTTAATTCATACAGGTAATCTTCTTCATATACTTCCTACTGACTGTCAATAATGCAATGATAGATTGATAATAAAATTCCTCAACTCTAATTCCTATTTGAAAAGTGCCTAACTTTTATCAATTTTGAAGGTGAGAAGCCCTTTCCTTGCGATATCTGTGGGAAACCATTTCGCCGCAAAGATAACTGCGTTCGTCACAAGAAAACTGCTCATTTGTTCAAGAAGCCACGGAAGCCGCGTCGCCGCAAGACAATCTCTTCTACCAATGCCTCTACTACTGCAAATGCCATTGAATCGAACCAAGTGTCCGCCATCTTGAACTAAATATCACATCGACAACTTCAATTTGTCTAACATGTCAAGTTTTGAGTCAAACTTTGTGCAATTTACTTCATCAAACCATCGTCGTCCGTCAGGACTTTGCAAGAATGCTTATGAATAACGTAACATTTTGATGAGCTAGTTGTTAATAAATTCTCTGAAAAAGCTACAAAAAGTACATTTTTATTTGAGCATTTCAAGCCAAATTACAAAATACGTTTACTAAAGTTTACACAATAAAGCATTTAGCATTTTGTATACGTACGCTTATGCATCTAAATTAATAGGTCGCAGTCAAAAAAGCGATTCTCAGCTTCCCCCATTGATTTAATTAATGACTTGAGCATTACGTAATTATAATAGAAGTTTTATTCCTAAACCATAAACAACCCATTACAAAATAAACCTTAAAGCTTATTGCTTATTGCTTAAGCTCTTGTTAAGCTACTATCCAGTCGTACACAATGCAGTAATTACCGTAATTACTAAACCGACGGAACATCAAATGAATCTCAGGTAGAACATGTTTTACTTCTACCGCATTCGGTGACTTAATTGCAACTAGACTTCTACACGCATGATATTTCTTGGAAATAATTGCAGTCGCTCCCTCTTCTAAATTGAAAAACGCACCTCCACTATTTCTATAGTAATAAATTGCATCAAATTTATCCAGCATTCTAGATAATGAAGGTCGTTTTCCTAAACTCGTACAGCTTGGCAGATTGAGCATCACTCCTCCGCTGAAGCCGAGCCTCCTCATTCCATTCAACCATGAATTAGCCAGTGTTCCCCAATCCATTGACATTTCCGGAAGTAGTAGCGGAGATAATATTTCTCCATGAAGGACCAATCCTTGCACTGTGCCAGAATGCAATCGGTTAGCTGCCAAAGCTACAGCAGTACAGTAAAGATTCTCAAAACTTAAGCCATTCTTGCTGTTGGGATGAAGTAGTAGCCAAGCCTTTAGTTTTGGATGCGATGCGTTTTGACGTGAATTAAAGGTAGCCATCAGTTTTAAATATTTGAAGGTCATGGAACGGTTGTCATTTTCTGTGGCTGCTGAAGATATCATTTTATATCATACCATGAATTTAACCTTTAAAATGTTTTTACATTTCCTTTTTTACCGTTTTTATCTTCTCCATGGAAATCAGGGCAATCCAAAATGACATTGTGAAATGAACGGTAAATTTCATCCATGTGTGACATATTTAAACTGACAAATTCTCCGTTCCGTTGGTATAACAGGAAGCTAGCTCTGGAAGCAGTGTATGTAGTGGCGTTAGCTGGATTCTAGAGCAAGTCATAATGCTTTTTTGTAAAAATTTAAACTTCAATTGCAGGCTTGCGAGTGAGAATTCAAATGAATAGAAATGAGTGATGCCATAATTTGTACCAGAAATAATCCCCTTTCGCAATACTCATCTCCTGTCAAATTCCGGTACCAAAAGTCACGCTGAGTAGGTTCAGCACTGTGAACAGGCCACTGGATTATACTTCGTGAGAATAGTTTAGGAAGTAACACTGTCAAACTGCTGAACGCCATCATTCCACAGAAGGAATAAAATAAGAATGGAACAAAGACTAGGGATATATTTAGCAACACACTCAAAAACATTTTGTAAATTTTAAACTGAGGGTGGTATCGGTTCCGAAAAAATGAAAAATCACGAGAAATCCTTCAAGCTCCATACTAATCTGTAGTCATATTAAATTAACAGGAAAATCTTGCAGTTGTGTTTTCTATCAACATTAGTGTCAGATGTTAGAGGCATTATTCTTTTGACTACTTTAGTAAATTTTAATGTTTTGTGCTCATGTATGGCGTGGGTGCAAGTTTACTAGATATGCTACTTGGTATTCACTCAAACATTTCCAAACGCCACAGCTTAAAGTTGTGTACCTACCTGTATTGCATCTTGACGCATCTTGTTTGTCACAAGAATACACACATCTATATGCATTTTTTATTGTGCTTTAAGATTATTGATACTATTGATTATAGCTCGCTAGTTGCTATAATGGTTAAGGTATAGAATGCACGTACATATCTAGTATTATTAGTTTTTTATAATTCCATGTTGAACAAAAGTTTAAATGCCTGAAGTTAACAAACTGTAAGTAGTTGTCTACATTGGCTTTCGATGGCAACGATGTCGAGGGCATATTATGTAATAGCAACAGACCATCACCAAAAACATATCTTGCTTCTCTGTTAAAATATAACATTTAATTTTTTAAATAATTTTTTTTCTTAGTACTTTTTCTTAGTATTTGGCATTATTTTTGTACCTAGAAAAAATGTACATTGAGCAATTAACTTCATCTTTACATTTTTTGATTGCTTTATGCTTGATTGAACAATTGAACTCAAAATTGAAACAAATTGAACTCAAAACAAATTGAAGTTAATGCAGTAAGCTAATATGTTATGTAGTAATCTAAAAAACACCTTTATGGCTATCGTTTCAATTGCAAAATCAAAATCAAAAGCACCCCATTACCCGGATTCCAATATATAATAGTTAATAATATATTTCATGCACAACCAAGTTTGGGATTTCATCAAAATCGATTGTAAAGCTAAAGATAAGACAAGGAAATAAAAAAAGGAACGTAATGTTAGCTCCTTCCGAAGACAATATCGATCATTTTCGAAGCAAATTATTTATAAAAAATATGAGTTATGTATTTAAAAAATTTATTTTCAAGACAAGTATTTCAAGTTTCGTCAAGAGATTGATCCACTTCATCCACGAGTATCGACATTATTTCGATTGTTTTTTATCATTAAAATTGTTTCTAGCATGCCACTCGCACCTAATATCATCCATCATGGAAAGTGAAGTCATACTCGCCAAATTTTTTAAACTTTTTGTATTTTTCCAATTTTATCTCCCCAACGTTCCCATCCACGTGAATGAAGAAACACTAAAGTTGACAGAGGAAAAGATTTCATTTCCTCGGCACTTCCTGTTCTCCACAATGGCAGTTTTAGCGTCTCACGGATTCCTTTTCGTCTTTCTTCTCGTTGTTGCCAGAATCTTTTTACTCGTGCCGAAATCATCCCCTGAGTATCCAAACATATCTGAAATTGTATTCTTCTGGTTTTACTTTTGTGTCGCGAGCATTGTCGCTTCAGCAACCCGAATTTTGGTGCAAAGCGGCGGAGCTCTTTGTGATATTACAAATGCCGCTTTGAAGATCATTATAGCATTTAGAGTTAAAAGTAAGAACTCTACTTGCCGATTTTAATTGGATTACTATAATATTTTGCTTCACTTCTACATTTTTCATTTCTTGATTGATTTCAGTCGCTTCTGGGAAACTGCCAATGTCCAAATCTATTCTCCAGCTAAGGAACCAACAGCTTAGTAAAAATCAGGGTCTCAATACCATCGATATGACTTTAAAAATTGCCCCTTTTGTCATATTAGTTGGTTTTATCGGCACCAATATTTTCCTCATAAGGGAAGACGTGGATCCAATATACCTCTTTCTAAAACACTTTCCACCATTTGAACAAGCCATCACTTTTATTCTTGGCTTGCCTCAAGACATTCAGTTCAGAAATCATTTTCTACTCTACCCGGCTCGCCTGTTTGTAACTTTCGTTGGATGTCTTCTGTTTTGGGCGTTTTTGTCGATGATCATGTTAGGATTGGGTGCACTCATAATTCTTGTTCATGATATGATGAACTACCTTATAGAAATCGTCAGTGAAAGTGGTTCCTCAGTTGACCACAATTCATGTTATGCTTTCACTTTCACCCAAGAACGAGAACCAATCTACATTTCCGTTTATCTCATGCATGTCATTGTTCGTCGCTACAAAGAAATCCAAATATTTGTCAGGAGCCTGAACAATATAATTCGGGAATATGCTGGAACATGGCTAATGTGTGCAAACACTCTTACAATCGTTTGCGCCTATTCATCAATACGGTACATGGAGACAATGGACTTCTTATATATATTTTACATGCCCATGTTATCACTGCTACTTAATCTTGGGACATATGTGATGTTGGGAATTATTGCGGATTTGGGAGACCTACCGGAAAGACTGATAAGATGTTGTGAGAGAAGAGTGAGAAATAGGAAGCAAGTGAAGGTGCTACACTCGCTGTACAGTTTTCGATTGAAATTGGACCATGTCAACATTCGAAGGAGTTTTATAACAGCATATTTTAAGCATTGTTTAGACAACATTGCTACGTTGTTGTTGTCTACAATGAGATAATTATGAGAGTAAAATGCAATTTTTAGTATTCGTGGATTAATTCGAGAATTTTAGATATATGTGCTATTACGGGTTTCGTCTGAGATACTGGTTTTGGAAGACACTTTTTTGCTTTTGCCTCTTTAGGCGACACCCCTTCGAAACCTTTGGTAAAATTGTCTGCGATAGTGACTATGTCCATGACAGCTAGAAATGGAAGCCAGAATGTGATTTACCCCGAATCATTTACGTGTGTATAATATTACTCTACCTCGTGCAGTACTTCAAAGAAACCTTAACTTTGAAACCTAGCAATTAAAATCTATCCACTATAAAGAAGCTATTTTAATTTATGATAAATACTTTTAATTTTTAGAACTAAAACTCACATCACTTTCTTTAGTTTTTGTTATCACCATCCGTAATTCCGTACTATCGTCCTCCTCTCTTTGTTTCTCTCGTTCACCATCCCAAAATAGTCTGAACTGAACTCAAACCTTTATGACCATTTGCGGATACAAATCATTAGCGACAGACGCTGGGAGCGTCTCACCCCCCACGCACATTCCACTATCTCTCGTTGCCCCAGCAACCCCCAGTATTAATATCAGCAATTCTGCAGCATCTGAAGGATAACTCTTCATTGGTTTGTACGTGGGCTTATGACCTTAAGACTGGAATTTGTAGATGGTCCTAATCCTCCTGTAATATGTCAAATATTCCGATTAATTATTTAAATTGAAAAAAGTAACAGAATAAACTCTTCAAATTCAAATGTAATACCTCCGTGTAACTGAGCAATTAGCTCAATACTAAATTTTTTATTTTAATCTGAAAATTGGTAATTTTAATCAATTTTTTCTCCTGCTTGCTGTATGAAAGATTATATTACATTGTGTGTGCAATTGTGTATAAGTAATTGACATTTCTTTGAACTTTGAAGTCATACTGCAGTAAGCTAATGTGTTAGAGTTTATTGGAACAAAACACTTATGATTATGGCTTAAAATGTAAAATTCGAAGTACCCACCTACGCGGATAACAAAACTTTATAGTTAAATAGAATATGTATTGCACAACCAGCTTTATTTTTTTTCATCAAAATAGGTGATAGAGCTTTAGCTAAGTTGAGCAGCAAAGAGGGAATAAAAAAGGTACGTATGTAATGTTAGCTCCTTCCTCCCACAGAGAATATCAATAATTTTCGAAGCAAATTATTTAAAAAGTATGACTTATGTTAAAAAAATATGTTTTCAAGACAATATTTCAAGTTTTTCAAAAGATTGATCCACTTCTCCCACGGGTATCGGCATTATTTCGATTGTTTTTTAGCATTCAAATTGTTTTCAGTATGCCACGAACAGCTAATATTATCCATCATGCAGAGTGAAATCTTACTCGCCAAATTTTTCAAACTTTTTATATTTTTCCAACTTTATCTTCCCAACCTTCCCATCCACTTGAATGAAGCAGCACTGAAGCTGACAGAGGAAAAGATAGCATTTCCTCGGCACTTCTTTTTTTGCACAATTGCCTTTATCGGATGTCACGCATTCCTTTTCATAATTCTTCTCGTTGTCACCAGAATCTTTTTATTCGTGCCGAAATCATCCCCTGACTATCCAAACATATCTGAAATTGTATTCTTCTGCTTTTACTTTTGTGTCGCGAGCATTGTCGCTTCAGCAACCCGAATTTTGACGCAAACCCGCGGAGCTGTATGCGAGGTCACAAATACCGCTTTAAGGATCATCGTAACATTTAGAGTCAAAAGTAATAAATTGTAATTTTAATCGCATTATCATATTTTACTTGACTTCTGCATTTAAAAGCTAACAAACCTAATTGATTAATTTCAGTCACTTCTGGGAAGCTACCAATGTCCAAATCTACTATTCAGCTAAGGAACAGTAGCCAGCTTGATAACGATCAGGGTCTCAATGTCATCGATATGACTATAAAAATTGCTCCTCTAGTTATATTAGTTGGTTTCATTGGGACTAATATTTTCGTCATAAGGGAAGACGTGGATCCAATATACCTTTTTCTAAAACACTTTCCACCATTTGAACAAGCCATCATTTTTATTCTTGGCTTGCGTCAAGACATTCAGTTCAGAAATCATTTTCTTTTGTACCCTGCTCGTGTATTTGTAACTTTCATTGGATGCCTTCTCTTCTGGGGATTTTTGTCGATGATCATGTTGGTTTTGGGTGCACTCATAATTCTTGTTCATGATATGATGAACTACCTTATTGAAATCGCCAGCGAGAATAGTTCCTTAGTTACCTATTACTCCACTTTCACCCAAGAACGAGAACCAATCTACATTTCCGTTTATCTCATGCATGTCATTGTCCGTCGCTACAAAGAAGTCCAAATATTTGTCAGGAGCCTGAACAATATTATTCGGGAATATGCTGGAACATGGCTAATGTGTGCAAATACTCTTACAATCGTTTGTGCCTATTCATCAATACGGTACATGAAAACAATGGACTTCCTATATGTATTTTACATGCCCCTTTTGTCACTTCTACTTAATCTTGGGGCATATGTGTTGATGGGGATTATCGCGGATTTGGGAGACCTGCCCGAAAGACTGATAAGAAGTTGTGAGGGAAAAGTAAGAAATAGGAAGCAAGTGAAGGTGCTCCACTCACTGTACAGGTTTCGATTGAAATTGGACTATGTCAACATTCGGAGAAGTTTTATAACAGCATATTTTAAGAATTGTTTAGACAATGTTGCTACGTTGTTGTTGTCTACAATGAAATAATTATGAGAATAAAATTGTTCGTACTCGAGGATTCATTCGAGAATTTAAGCAGCTTTAGAGTTACGGAGGTAAACAAAATATATGGCATTATGGATCATCTTGGGGTATTGTAAGAATAAAATATTATAGATTTTTTGAAGACTAAAATCTATTATTTAGCATTAGAGGTATATCAAAAAATTGTGTTTATTTCAATATTTACTGCTTTCTCCTGGAGAAAAAAGGAGCTTGAAAATAAATGTTTATTAAACTTAAATTATTACACAAATGCTTATGCTAACTTATTTCTTAACATGACAAAAGTTTCTTCTTGAAAATTAGTACTTTAAAAACACAATATTATCTAACATCCAACCTGTTCTGCACTTGACTTGAGAAAGCTAATAGGAACACTCGTTAACCGTGTAAGATTGCAATTCACAAAATAAAAGCATTTTTATTGCTAACGTGTTACGGAACAGTTACATATACCAGATAATTTACTACATAGAAGCTACATTAGTGGCAGACAGGAACTCTTCCTGATAATCTTGATACCTAACTGGCTTCAAAGGTTGCTCCCTAATAGCTAGAGTCGCAAAATTAGCATCTTTACATTTACCGCATGATTTAAAATTAACACAGGATTGTATATTCTCCAACATATCTTGCAAAACTAATGTTTCCTTTTCATTGTAAAACATCTCATCGAATTCTATATCAACACTTGCTGGAAAGAGAATTAGAAAGTCAATAAAGTTCCTTGAAGGGAGTAGCAAGTCGATTTGCGAATCCTGACTTCCGACACCATTCCGTTTCCCTCTCAAGATCTCATGTTCATGGCATGAAAACAGTTTTCCGGGGGAAGTCATATTTTCACAGAAAAGCTCCTCGCATCGTTTCGCCATTGCTCTCAAAACAGTCCCTGTGGTTTCCTTAGCGACGCCTTGAGCTGGATGGAAGAACATAATATTATCTGTTCCAAAGTCAGCCAAGTCAGTACAGTACTTGTTGATCACTGCTGAATCCCCGAAACGCAGACATATCTTCAACCGTCGGTTACTGTCCCTGATGTCGTTATTGACGTTCTTGAGCTTTGTTAGAAGTCCTGAGATTGATTCGAAATAGCTGACCTTGGATTTTTCCTGAGTAGCTATAAACAAAAACATTTGACTCCATTTTAATTCAACACTTACAATAAGGAATTAGATGACATTACATACAAAAAATTCAAATAAAGTAATTTCTCACATTTTTGGTTTGGCTCGCTGACAGAGCAACCGTAGTCTTCAGGGGAAGAAGGAGTCGTGGATATTACCTTGCCACCGTTCTGGTTTCCAGAGTTCGCAATATGGAAGAAATTAATCATATTTATTGTTAGTTGTTATGCAAGAAAACACGGAGGCTTTAAGGGTTTGATAAGAATACGAGCCTTATGCAAGTACTCTAATGATAATTAATAATTGAACTACCTTTAACGATACCCCATTTTCATTATTGTTGGCATGTTCCATTACTTGTCGTTGGAAGCGTAAGAATTCTTCGTCCTGAGTCCAGGGAATATCCAGGTACCAATACGTAAAAGCAACACCACTTACAATCATTATGAGCTGAAGTATCATCAATTTACCGGACATTCTATGATACTGCTCCCAGTACGCCCAGTTTTCATCCACCCACTTGTACTCGTCTGGTACTGGTTCACTAGGTTTACTCATGTTGAAGTACTTTTAAAATTCATTTATATTTTTTAAAAACTATATCTTTAACGAGCATTTTTTGAAACGCTAAATATAATTGAAAATGAATGAGCATAAAAATCCCGTAATAATTATTGATAAACCTTTCAATCCAATTGTGTGAAAAGAACTGGTTTGATGGTAAGTGTAATTCATAAGAAAAATTTCAACGGTTTATGGTCTGGTCGGTGGTGGAGGGTGTTGTTATTGTTTTTTCGAATAATCAGTGCTAACAAATGTTTTAGTCTGGGTAGCCCTGGCAACTTGAAATATTTGCAGAATAAAACATTTCTGGAATCAAGCCATGTCCCTTTTTAAAAGAATAAAATGCTTTCTATGGAATCTTCGAGTACATCGATTTTATTTTTGCGTGAAATCAACTCAGAAACTTGGAATTTGTTGAGAATTTTATATAATTGTGTATGAAAATGGTAATTCTGCTACAGAACGAATACATGAATCTTAAGTTTTAACCATAAAAATTAAAAGAAAGGATCTAACTACCGAGATGTTTAAGTTTACACTCATATTAATTTTTTATTAACCCTTCCACTTTCACTCTAATAAAATACAAGCAGTTCATCTTATCAGTACCGTATTTACTAAGCCTGTAAAGGCATACATAAACCTAACTAAAAAACATGTGACAAAAATATATAGAGTTCATAACTATGCATACCTACAACATCACACAGATCTCTCTAAAACTCTTAACTATACTATTAGAATTCAGTGACATTTATTTAACTTTGAAAGGTAGCAACCGCTCTCAACTATACTATGCTATAATTCATGGTACATACTTTAAATTTTTATAACTACAGTTTGAAGCATCTAAATTAATTGAAATCGAACCGGGATCTATTTAACTCACGTCACGTCACCTTCTTAGTTTTTGTTATCACCATCTTCCTCCTCTCTTTGTTTCTCTCGTTCACCATCCCAGAATAGTCTGGACTCATAAAACTTTATGACCATTTGCGGATACAAATTATTAGCGACAGACGCTGGGAGCGTCTCCCCCACATCACGCTCATTCCACTTGATCAGGAAGGTGAGAACTTCACTGTCTCTAGTTGCCCCAACAATCCTTCCTTTTGCAGCATCCGAGGGAGAACTCTTCTTTGGTTTGTCACGTGGGCTCATGTTGGAGTGGGATGGTCCTTCATCATCCTGTAATTGCATAACATGTTAAATATTCGAATTAATTAAATTGAAAATAAATTAATAGAATAAACTTTTCTTCAAATTCACATTTAATACCTCCGGTGCGTTCACCTCCACCTTGATCTGCCTGCCACTGCGTCGTCCCTCATTTCGCCTGTCAAACTCCTCGACTTTCTCCCGGGAATATTCCAGAAGCTCTTCTAAAGGCTCCCAGGTGTTAAAATTCGGACCCTTTCCTTCCCACTTGATGAGATACTCTATCTTCTCACCTTTCACGACTCTCTTCTTTAAAATTTCCTCCACGTTGCATTCCACCACTGGGACATCCCGATTCTCATCATCGGATTCGACGGCTGTCTTCTCAAACTCCTTCAACTTGTCTGGACAATCAACCCTCAAATTTTCCAAAGGCTCCCAGGTGTTGTGGCATGAAGCCCACCCCCACCATTTCACCTTGTAGA
>JAQIXX010005081.1:0-14695 GCA_034700605.1 Willowsia nigromaculata | reverse complement strand
GCGCCTCTCCTGATTCAAAATATAGCACAATGAATCTGATTTTGGACAAACAGAAGCCAGAATCAAATTTTTTGTTACATTTTGACCTAGATAGCTTAAAGGGTTTCTGAAAAACTCTAATTCTGTACTTTAAAAAAAATAAACAAAAAATTGTCTCAAGTTACCCCTCTTTTTTAATTACCGCAGTCCCTTCTGTACAACGTAAACCATCGTGTACTGCTTACAATCAGAAAACATACTACAATAGAAGATTATAAATGCTTGCAATTAACTAGAGCAATTACTGCACTGTCTTTTATTATTACCTCTAACTACTGTCTTTCACGCTACACAATTTACTGAAATTGGTAAGTAAATTACAACTTAAATGTTTTATTTTGTTTATTGCACAACATATTGTCAACTGTGTTAGAAAAAGGATAGGTAGTACAACTTTTGTTTCTAAATTTGTTCTAAAATCGAAGAAAATCATAAAATAAAAAATTTATAAGTAAACAAATAATTAAACAGATTTTAGAGATAAAATGTAGCATGACAATCAAAATGAGTGTATTAACAATCACCAGAAGTCAACATTTGTTATAATAAAACAAACAAAGCTTACATAAATCCAATAATGTGAAAAAAGGTTCACCAATTATAACAAAAATGTAAATAAGCTCCAATAATTGTCGTTTTAAAACGCATGGTTTGATTCATGTCAACATTAGCTTATGAAACACGCGGTGTCACATACGCATTTAAACTTTTAGTTTCTTTCATGCTTAAGTAAATTAAAATTTTGAAATTCTTTTAATTTTTCGTATACCTATTTTTTTCGTTCGTAAACTATTTGCAACGCGACCCAAGAAGACAATAATTCAAGCATATAAAGTTATGTACAAATCATTTCAAGTAGCTGTGAGCTTAGAAAAACAATTAAGTACACATTTTCAATCTATTTCATAAATTACACCCAGCCAATCCTCCTTTGCTGACATTTTAATGAATTTTATAGACTACGACAGAATACTGTAGCTAATTAAGGGAAGTTCTGCATTGGTTTAATATATAATTACAACCGCAAGTTCGAAACAAATTTCGTTTCATATTCCCAAATTTGTAGTAGCCAATATTACACATCCAAGTTGTAGCCCATTCAGGCACACAGCTGCACCAAATACAGAATAGAGAAGTAGCTGTAATAAAAAAAACCTGAATGCAAAGCCTGGAATAAGAAAGTAGCCAATCTTTTGTTCGATGCAAAATGTTTCGTAATCTGAAAATTTTGTAGAGAGGATTTTTAATCGGTTTCAATATTATCCGTGTAATGACATTATAATACAATCATTTGAGCGTAGCAAACAATAAGGTAATAATATTAGGCACGTAAATATATACAACAAAGATTGCTTATTCTTCAAGGTGACAAAACTAACAGTATTCCCAATCTTTTCCATAAGTCGGCCTACACTGACTTGGACATTTACTCAAATTATATTTCATTCTTCCCAACTCCACATTTCCAACGAAATCACTTTCTGTATTTAGCCGCTTTACAGGGAATGGCTTCACCATTGTAAACGACTTCCACCGATCACAGTGATAACTGTCATACGCGACAATTTCGCTGGCTAAAGGATAAAATATTACATCGTTCAAAATTGACTGATCCAAACTTTTGTGCTTTTTGGTTGACAAACTCATCGATACAATTTTGTCACGAAGCTGTCCCGGGTCAAAGATGAATCTGGAATTCGCAGCTCCCCACATTCCCGCCAGTATAGGAAGGTTATGGCTATTCAGCTTATCCCGCATTAGATGAACTGCCTTTGGAGTTTGTAGCCAGTCATTAACGACTGCAACTTCCCTCGGAGTTATTACAGAGTCCAAATCCCTTGACAAAAATGTGTCCACTGAAGGATCTCCGAGAGTGAGAAACCGCCAAGTGGCGAAGAACATTTGTGATAAATTTCCAAAACCAGGTACCTGTCTAATATCACACCAGAAAAAATCTGGGTTTCCACAAACAAGTGAACAAAAGTCATTATCCAGGTCTTTATCACTGTAAACACGCATAGAATATCCTGGATAAAGTTCCCGCATTCTTTCTAGGTTAACTTGTAGTCCTTCCTTGTATAGTAAGCTTCTGTTTATATCAGTTTTATTTGGCAAGTGAAGGGAAAACGATATTATATTCTGTCTATTTTTGTAAAATGTTCCTTCGTCAGAGCATGATGAATTATATCTATTTGTTCGTATTATTGAAGCTGGTGGCCACAAAAATTTCCGAGTACATCCACATTCACTAATTTTCTGGTGTTTTGATCCATCTTCTTCTGAAAGTAATTCGCACCATAGTATTCTAGAAATAATATAAATACAAGAAAAAACCAGGAAACTTGCGAGAATTATCTTCTTAAGAAATCGATAATGCATGATGCCAAATATGTAAATTATTGGTTGCAAATAAAGAATGAGATCTATTTCAGAAATTTTTCAGGTCTATAAATTCAAATGCATTAAATGGAATCGACTCTTGTAAACCCTGTATTAAATGACTTCTACATATTTTAACCATAATTTTTTAAACAAACTAGCTTATACGAACTATTTAAACACGTCATTTTACGTTACATGAAAAATCAAATATTAGTTACTAATTTGACAACTATCAAACTATTCTTTAATCACATCAGCGTTATGAGAATTTTAGATAAGTGTTTGCAATGCTTTTGTATATTTATATCTCATAAGATTTTTATTAGTGTCATATCGCAAATATACTGAAGTTTAAAATAAACAATTTTCGCAAATATTTGGTTATTTCTGTATTTTAACAGCCAGCTTGATGATGTTATGACACCTTTTGTTTGCAACTAAACTGAAAGTGTTAAAGCTAAAATTTAGCTGCTAAATGATAAACCTATGGTGTCATTAGTAATGATAATATTGTCGCCGCAACTTGCAGTACAGCTGCGGTATGACGTAAATGATTTTTCCATTTTCGCTTCCGCTGCAAATTAAATCCTTAAAATAAAGTATTTCATTAATTGCTAGACGATGTATACTTCAAACTGAACTGCTTCAAAATAAGCAAATATGAAAAAATTGCATCTAATAAGAAAAGAAGAAGTTCATATTATTTGTTATGTTAGCTTTGTTAAAGTTTTCTATTCCATATTACAATTACCATTGGTACAGTTTCTACCTCGCAGAGTCTGGTATCTGATTTCTTCAGATACAGATACAGATATAGATACAGATAAGATACCTATCTGTATCTGGATCTAGTATCTGGTTTGGTAACCCATGGTATCTGTATCTAGTATCTGGGTTGGAAACCCATGGTATCTGTATCTGTATCTAGTATCTGGGTTAGAAACCCATGGTATCTGTACCTAGTATCTGAAAAATTACGTCCACGTTTTCCTTTTTTTACAATGCAAAAATGTCATGCTGCAACGCCTAGATGCAAAATTTGCCTGCTTTCTTTCCACAGACAAGCAAAACGCATTACCAGTGCCACAGCAGCAGTCAGCATGCGTTTCTTTTTGTTTGCATTTCATGATTCGCTTTTTGCTTGCTTTTTATGAATCGTTCTTTGCTGAGACTTGCAATTAATTTTACTCGTTTTAAATAATTAGCATTTTTCATAAAAACAGCTTCGTCAAATTTCGTTAAGACCTTTCTTAATTGCATGCCATTAAAAATGGCACATACTAACCCTAAATGCCCAGCAATTATTGATGGCATTAACTATAAACTAATCAGGTTTGAAAGTGCTAAAACCGGAAGCAAAGTTGTAGCCCAGTGTTTACGTTGTGATGGAATTAAGGAAATATCTGCGAATACTGAAAGCACAGGAAACTTCTACAAGCATCTTAAGGTAATTCTGGGTTGTAATTATTATATTATCTTTGATTAAGTTAAGTTGGTACCATATAAATAGTGGCTCAAGCCTGTGAAAGTTAAATGTGAATATTAATATTGTAAAACTAATTGTCATTAAAAAATTGATTTTCGTGTATTTTTAGAAAAGTCATGAAGAGGTCTACGAACAAGTAAAAAAGCGTAAGATAGATGTACAGCCCACTTCTCAAACGGATCTGAAGCATCTCATCACTGGAATTACCCGTGGAGCGCAGAAAGTTGCGGACAATCACGTTCTTTCATACATTATTGGATCAATGAAACCTTTATCGACTGTTTCTGATCCGAGGTTCATTGACATGATCAAAGGCACGGTGAAAGCTTTTGCTCCTGACGCTAACATTAATGTGATGACCAGATACCAGTTGGAGGCTAAGCTGGATGAACTCTACAATGCGTCTCTAGCCGAGATTAAGGCTGAATTGGCCAAATGTGACTATATCTGTCTTACTGCTGATTGCTGGTCCTCTCGATCTCGTGCATTTCTGGGGGTCACATGCCATTGGATCAACGAGAATTTTGAACGTGAATCAAGGGTTTTGACCTGCATGCGGTTCAAAGGATCTCATACGTACGACAGAATCGCTGGGCTCATCGTCTCCGTCATGCAAAAGTTCGAAATCCCGGTTGAGAAGGTTGTAACAGTTGTGACTGACAACGGCAGTAACTTTTGCAAGGCATTTAAGGAGTTTTCAGTTGAAAATGAAGACGAATCCGAAGATGAGAATGACGAGGAGGATACGAAAATACATCTGGACTCAGCGATAGATCCTGAAGGCAACGAAATCCCAACAAACCATGCAGATGACTCAGATTCTGAAGATGGTGACTTATATGTTGAATCCGTGTCCGATGTACTTCCGGTAGAAGAAACTAAGATTATTCTTCCACCGCACTTCAGGTGTGTCAGTCACACATTAAGTTTACTTGCAACAACAGATTTGAAGAAAGCAAAAGGGAAAAAGATCTATAACAAAGCCATGGGTAAATGTTCAAAGCTTTGGAACTTGTCTACTTCGCCGAAAAGTGCTGAAATCATAAAAAACGGCTGTGGAAAGAATTTTATTCGTCCTGTTCCAACTAGATGGAACTCTTTGTACAATGCAGTATCACGCTTACTGGAAATGAGAAGTGGATTGGGCGAAGTATGCAAATCACTTGGCGTGCCTTCCTTCACTGAAAAGGAACTCGAATTCCTGGAGGATTATTCCAAAGTTTCTGAACCTGTTGCAAGTGCTCTAATGAAGTTACAAGGTGAATATGGGATCTTCATGGGCGTTGTTTTACCAACATTAAAGGCAACTGAACGAAAACTGATGGCCTTAAAAACAATAGGAGGATCTTGTGAGTCGTTTCTTAACGTGTACATTGAAGGTCTACGTAAACGATTTGGGGAGATTTTGACCTATGATGCGGCTGCTCCATCTGATTTGGTCTTTGGAACATTGTCTCATCCGTTTTTTTAAGATTCGTTGGGCTCCACCATCCGAACACGAAAATTTAAAGAAGGCTTTTGTAGCTGAGGCAAGAAAATATTATGTTCCAGCTGGTGGCACGAAAAAAGGCAAAGAGAGGTCATATCCGGAAGAAGACTTTTTTGATTTCGAGGAGACTAATGAGAACCCAGAGGAAAAATGTACTGCAAGCACGGATCCAGTTGAAGTTGAATGTTACATGTATTTTAATGATGCAGATCGTGATGTACGTATGCTCAATAAGTATCCCACAATTTGCAAAATGTTCAAGCGATTTAACACATCGCTCCCGTCATCGGCTCCAGTTGAACGCTTATTCAGCTACGGTGGGCTAATTTTATCGTCAAGGCGTAGCGTGCTATCAGATAAGCGATTCGAACAACTAATTATGTTAAAATGTAACAGTGTATTCAAGAATTAAGTATACGAAACTAATTTTTGTTCAAGAAATTAATTAAATGCGGAGATACAAGTATCATTTTTGAAATGTAAACGTATTCTATGTTCATTACTTACTGTAAATTGTAGTATAAATTTCATTAAAGCATATCTATAAATATTTAGAAGCGTGATAATTTCTTTAAAACACATGCACCATAAAATAGTATCTGGACGCTTTGGCACATGTCATTCTATCTGCATCTAGTATCTGGAATATCTTGGGAAAGTATCTGTATCTAGAAAATCTGGGAAAAGTATCTATATCTGGTATCTAGAAAATCTGGGAAAAGTATCTGTATCTGTATCTAGTATCTGGAAAATCTGGGGAAAGTATCTGTATCTAGTATCTAGTAAATCTGGGAAAAGTATCTGTATCTGTATCTAGTATCTAGTAAATCTGGGAAAAGTATCTGTATCTAGTATCTAGTAAATCTGGGAAAAGTATCTGTATCTGTATCTAGTATCTGAAAATGTTCAGACACCAAACTCTGCTACCTCGAGTGTTTATGTACGAAAAACAAGAGTCGAACAAAGCCTAAAATCATTTACAATATTTTTCTGATTTTTGTTCTCAATTCCATCGTCAAAAAGACAAGTGACCACGCGTAAAAGGATTAGAATGATGAAATAAGGCTATGAAGTCTCTCTGCATTTTCTACGACATCGAAATACAATGTTTCAAATTTACTTTAAACTCAACGACATTCATATATAATTCATGTAACAACACATTATATGCGAATCAAGGAAAGCATTTATCTTTCTAAATGAAAAAAGATCAACAAAGAAGGAAGGATTAATGATATTTTTCTTTATAGGGAAGCTAATAATCTTATTTAAATGTAGATAACAAATACAAAGTTTCAAATACAATGCTTTTGGCATTTAATTCTATAAAATTTTGACAAAAATATCATAATTTCGACGATTTTAGTGTGTTTCAGAATAGTCAACATTAAAGAACGTGTGCCAAATGCAGATTTTGTAGTAAGTGTGCATGAAAAATGGTTGTGGTCTTGCATAGGTAATTTGTTTCGTTTACTTTTAAATTAAATTTTGTAAAAACTTATTATATTAGTGTTGTGTAATCTTAAATCTACATTCTTGATCAAAACATAGTTTATCTAAATCAGTTCTAAAACGAATTTACACATTAGAATACTTTCGTACTAATCTTGCACCAATGCTAGTGCCCTATCAAACGGAGCATCTTCACCAAAAGTATAAGTGTTCAATATATAATCATGAAACTTCTTGATTTGCTTGGTAGAAAATTTGTTGGAAATTAGAGGTGGTGCATGATTTTGATTATCATGTGTATATGAATACATGGTAATCGGACACATTCTCTAACATCACAATTCAATTCAAATTTGTCGTGCATAATGCAACTAGATGGCTACTAAAGGGAGGAACTAACTTTTTTGCTTATAGTCTTGTGACTTGTAATGAATCGTATAAGTAGGAGGTCTTCAGAAGGTGTTCTTTATGTTTTAAAAACAAGTATTTATTTCCAACGATCAATTTTTGTTCTCAACACAACAAAAATAAATTCAAAAGCGTTTTCAACGCAGCACTGGTTTTTTAGGAATTTAAATTTAGTTGAAATTTAGCAAAGAATATTGCTTATCTACAACAATTGTTCAAAATAAGATAATCAGACGGAATAAACTTTAACTTTTATCTTCAAACTTTATATTCCAGATGTTTCTACTCACTATAGAATACAGCCGTTTCTACTGCCATACAACTGATTCAGTTCAGGTTGAATTTTAGTTGTAATCAATATGTTTTGCCTTGTCTCAAATTCCCTGTACGCGTCCGAATTCCCAGGTAATTTGATTCCTGGCCTGTGAACCAAAAACGCGTTGTCCAATATATGAAACTCATAATCCAAAACGCATAATACAAAGCCCTTGATAATAAAAAATACATTTAGCATCCCACATATCAAGTAACAGAATATTTCGATATTGATAAATTTGATGTTACCAACCTGTGTCATCTTATCTCGCTTTCCCTCCCAACTTAGCCTCTCATCATAAACGGGCTCTTGATTTGTTCCAATGTAAATCGGTTCCCAATGGTCGTATGGTTTGTGTCTTTTTCCCACATGAAACACCTGAAGTCCTTGATTAACTGATGTACTCAACCATTCTTTATACTTGGGAATTCGATGGCATTTCTCACAAGCGTACTTATGAAAAGTTACTGCAGACCCGTTTTTAAGCATTTTTAATAATTCTTTTTTGTCATATGGCAATCGAGTCACACTAGCTTCTACTTCAAAAATTGGCAACACATAAACTTTTGGTCTGGCATCTTCCAACGAGCTAAGACTATTAGAAATCATTCCTAAAAACTCTGGTATGAGATTCGGACTGGGATAGAGCTCAATATCTGATGGAAACACATAATGAGTGGTAGACATCTCACGTGCTACATTCCTCCCCACGTTTACTGGATATGTGAGATTCATTGATTTCTTGTAAGTTTGCATGTCTTCAGGAAAAGTCAGATATTTTTCGGTGTCAGAACAATTGACTGAAATGTCTTCAGGATTCTGAGGAATTTTCATGTTAGGCATATGGTTGAAAGGAAAATATAAATGAAATGTAACTAATTCTTTCACCAATGATGAGTTTCCACATTCTCTCTGAGCAAGGATTCTTTTAAACGTTTCATGAAAGTCATCACCAGGACTATATAATGCAACGGAAACTGGACCTTTCCATCTCTCTAAAAGTGGAACTAAATTATCTAGAAATGTCCAGTCCGCATGAGTCGTGTACGTAATTGATTCATCACAACGAAAAGATGTGGTTGCCTTGAAATAATTATATATCACAATATAATCACCACGATGACCGTAATGGGTGTGGGAGATTTTATCTTTGCAAGTGAATAATTCGGGCTCATTTTTGGAAACTGAGATGTAAAAACTGGCAATGAAAATTAACAAAAAAATATTAAAAGATATACTTAACCAAACTACCCGTTTTCGCGGCAACATTTTTGCATGTATACAGAAAACGCTGAACACAATACGCATGTTTAGTTTTTGAAATAAGTCCAAAGCAACTTTCATATCAGTGTCTTAGACGCAAGTGGCTTTAATTTTTTACGTAATGGGTATGATTATTCGAACTCCACTCATTTTCAGTTCCATTTTCTACTTAAACACTATACTTGGAGTTTTATGAGCCATTAATTAACGTGTATATAGCATTGCTGTTTATTTTCATGTGATATATGTGCATAGATGCATACAAAGTACAAATATTTGTAGAAATATAATACACGAATTTTTCTGATCTGTCTGTATTCATTTCTATGAAATAAGTAATTAGCAAAACGTCGTGTGAGCTCAGCTCGTACAATATTTTAAAAAGGATATACGAGGTTTTATGTGAATAATTAAATATTTGCGGATTCCACCTTACGATTCGAACGTTCATAGTAGGTATATGTCTCTACTAGAGATTATTCAACACAATTGTGCACTGTAACACATTGCTGGTTATCTCCACAAATTACCATTGCTCAATATATCGAGATATTTCGCATATAAAATATTGTAAATTATGTACGGCTTTAGAAAAAGGTTATAGTAACCACGTGATATGTACTGTAAGATAAATTTTTAGCTTATTTTATATTTTGACAAATGCTTCGTTTCTGCAATGCAACTTTGTAGTAAAATCAGATTAAGATTTCCTAGTTTCACTAGTTAACCATTATATTGTCACTATATGGATTGCGTTAAAGATGAAATTCACTGTGATTTTATAAACAAATAATTATAAGTATTTAAAAATTCTTATGTAGCTTTTTCATTAATATATTTACGATAAGTTTAATAGCATTCGGATTTTTTATTCAACTTTCCAAAACAGAAACTTCACAGGATTTTAGAATTGTTCAAATTTAACTAGTCTATTTAATGAGGTTTGCAAATCTGACTTATTGCCAGTGAATGTGACCGTGGTAGGGATCCTAATTCAGTTACAAGGATACTGTATAAATATACTGGATACTGGATACTACTGTCGCAAGGATATTGGATAAATTCTGCAGACGAAATAAAGACAACCGTTAAATCTGAAAAAGACGCTCTGGCGTCCACGTCCAAAATCGATTTTTTCGTCCGTAGACGCCGGTGCGTTAATTAAAGGGGGCGCGTGTTTACTCCACCAACATTTCGTTTGAGATTGTTTCTAAAATATCTTCGTCATGGTGCATGAATATGAGATAAATACTAATATTTCTATGCAAAATTGTATGGTCTGAATGTTTCAATAGCACATGTATGGCAAAAAATCAAACACTGTTATTTTATGGAAACTTAAGTGCATGCATATGCAGTGTTGTGCATGCGACACTTCTCAGTAATTTCGTTGACAACTAGGAGGGGATGTGCGTAATAAAGGGGGGTTTTTTCCCCATCAACTTTTTAGACCGTTAACGCCATGGCGTTTATAAAGGGTGCGCGTAATTCCGAAGAGGTGTCTATTTCCGATTTCACAGTATGTTACAACCTTTCTTAAACATTTCAAGTTTCTAATTAGAATCAGTTAAGTCCGTACTAGAAAATATAGAAAACACTGAAAGTCTAGCGATGCAAGTTAGATGACAAACTTTTGTTAGTATATCAGGATTTACCGTGCCAGCATAATTTCAAAGTTCATCAACCAAAAAATTTTGTTTTATCTTATTCATCAATGTATACGAATGGAAATTATCAGAACTAGATTTACGGATTACTAGTTTACGCCAAAACGTTACATCATTTTTTACAATACGTTCAGGAAGGAAACACTAAATGAACGCAAATATAAACTCAAAATTAATGGTTCTGTTTTTATGATATTTATATTCTGAAATGGTTTGTTTTCTGGGGAGTATGAATAGGATGGTGCTGATATGCAACTCACATTTGATTTAGATTATAGCCATAAAGCAAAATTTTATATTATTATAAGCATGAAGTTATTAATTTTAGTGTAAACTGCAAAAAATCACACCCAAAAACAAACATAGTATCTCGTATAGTATAGAGTATAGTATAAGTATAGAGGAATATCTCGCATGTAAATGTTTTTCGTAAAATTATTAAATGAAAAGTTCTTGTCTTCATTTCAATATTGCACAGAAACAGGCGTATTGATTTGTATATTTGAACTTCATATACTCTACATCCATAGCCGGACGACTTTATGGAGAATTTCGGAACTTCAGTTTAAAATTTTAAATTTAAACAGTGCTCTGAATCACTCTCTTGAAACCAAGAAATCAAATTTATTCTTCCGTCCGTACTTTTAGAACATACGAAAAACATGCGTTTCTGCTTGAAATTGCAGAGAAAAAATCGAACTTTTTATCTGAAGCTGTTAATAATATGCATTACTTGTACATTCTACTTGCTTTTATTTCTTTTACAATTTCACAGTAGCAATATATTTTCAAAATCACCAAAATATCGTAAAGGTCCAGAAGCAGATTCACAAAGTTATAAAACCTTGATCGACATAACTTTCTGGATATCGCCTCAAAGTCCACCTTCGGAAAGCCGACAGTTTCAAATGAAGAAGGCAATAAGTAAACTGAATTCGGATTTCAAAAACTTTTGCGGTGGCATTGATATCAACCATAATTTTGATTGTCAGTTTTCAATGCGAAGTGAAAATATAAAGGACTTTGATGCAGTAGTATTCTTCATGTTTCTTGATGGCTACGCAATGTAAGAGTCAATAAAAGTTTCATTACAAACACAAGTACAGTGCGTTCACTAATCATCTTGCCACCAGGATTTTTAGCCGTAACTTACGAAAGATAAAAGAAAGTGGGTTGATGTTTTACCATATTATGCGCATACTTGCTATTAAAGTTCATGCAAATTTTTGGGAGGATCCACTCATGTGTAACAGAACTATCGATATTTTTCCAGAACTGGTCAATTTTGAGTTTTCGATAATCATCTTGCCACAAACATTTTTCTCACTGAACTTAAACTTTATATTCCTTGGAAGAGCATTTTAAAACCTACAAGACAGCCCATGCAAGATTGAATATTTTCATTTTTCTGAGATTTTTGTAGAATTTCGATAAAATGTTCCTTGAAATTGCATTTAACATAATGCTAATTTTTGTAATTTTTAAATTCTCAGTTTTTGTAAAAATTTGTGACAATTTTGCTTAAAAATTTGCTCAATGTAGCGTAAATTTTCTCAAATTTTACGATAAAATGGCTTTAATTTTCAATAAACTTTAAGTTTAGTGAGAAAAGCGAATGTGGCAAGATGATTACCGAACACTCAAAATTGACCAGTTCTGGAAAAATATCGATAGTTCTGTTACACATGAGTGGATCCTCCCAAAAATTTGCATTAACTTTAGTAGCAAGTATGCGCATAATATGGTAAAACATCAACCCACTTTTTTTATCTTTCACAAGTTACGGCTAAAAATCATGGTGGCAAGATGATTAATGAACGCACAGTAGTTAAAATTTAAAAAATTCATCAATATTTGTCTTTTAGCTCAGATCTGCCCAATCTTTCCGAACGGAATTTGAAACAGTTATGGGTGATGTTTGCCCTTGAACCACCAGTAGCTTCCAGGTGGAAGGATCCGCTTATGAACATATTCAATTGGACTATGACAAATAGAAGGGATTCAGATGTGTGGGCTCCTTATGGCTTTCTAATACCCGAATACTCCTCTAAGAAAAATTTACCTGCAATTTCAAATTTTACTTTAAAAGATTGGGTGTCTCAAAAATCGAAATTGGTTGTTGGAGTAATTTCCAACTGTTACACACGTTCCAAGAGAGAAACTCTAATATCAAGAATGAACAAAACTGGAATTGCAAGGATTGACATATTAGGAGGATGTGGGGATGCCCGTGTTTGTGGAAGATATGAACATGACTGTACCAATTTTTGGGACAAAATTGCTCGAGAATATAAGTTCTTTTTAGCTTTCGAAAACAGTCTCTGTGAGGACTACATCACTGAAAAGTTTTGGCGAGCATTGACTCTTGGAATGGTACCTGTGGTGTATGGAGCTGGAAAATATAAAACGGAAGCACCTCCAAATAGCTATATAGACATTAAAGATTTTCCATCAGAAATTGCACTGATGACATATCTTGTGAAACTTGATAATGACCATGAGGAATACATGAAGTATTTTCAGTGGAGAAAAGGTTATACAATACGAGGCGAGGATTACGCCTGGTGCCATTTGTGTAAAGCTGTCTTCGATTTTAAGAGAAAAACTAGGATTCCCATGGAAAAGACCTACGAAAATTTACAATGGTGGTATCTTCACAAGCCTGCCAGCAATGAATCTGTATGTCATAATCCACGTTCAAAATTTGTGTCATAAAACTATAGAGAAGAAAACTAAACAAATACGCGCCAAAACCCCTAAATTTGGGTCAACACCAAGAATCTGATGGGTTCATTTTTTTCTTTCTGTGTTGTAACAATAGTTGTTTCTTACAATATCAAAAGGTAGATACGTTTCAATCTCGCATTTTAAGCACTTTCGCTATTCTTCCTTATTTAGCGCTTATGACCAATATTTCAATTATTAATGCTGTATCAGTTTTACAATTTAATAGAGCAAATACCGCAGTGCAATTAATTTTATCAATTATATCAACAACACATAAATACTGTTTTTGAAACTTGTTTTAATGATTATTTTAGAATTACTTTTGCATTCACCACAATTTGTGGGTATTCACAATAATGTATGAATTTGTAAAAGGTAAAATTGAGCTTACACTCAATGTTCCTTCTTTTTTAAACATAGCACTTTTATACGACTACAGACTGCAGTATTAAATCATTGCGTCAATCTCATGTTTATTTGTTGAAAACATTTTGATATATCCTGCTTCATACTCTCTGGAATAATTTTCTTCCTAAAATTTAACTGAAACTATTTGATTCATAAGTACACACGCAGCATCAGCATTCAACAAGGCTTTCATTTTTTTATAAAAGAATTCATATATTTAGAAATCAGTAATAAGATAAAAGTCAAAACAACAAACTGCGACAAGATTAAAGAGATTAATATTCATGTTATTTAAAAACTATGCAAAACAAAACAAAAACCGAAAGGTTGATTTAACCTTTAAAACATATTTTTCTCTCCATGTCGAAAAATTTAGGTTTTGAAAACTTTGGTGCAATAAAAATTTCAAGTATTTCTTCATGAAGTATTCCAAATATTTCCTAATTATTCCACAGAAGAATTCTTTAATATAAATTACAGTCTATGTATATGGCAAGGTACGTGAAGTGTGCCAATGCACCCCTGTAAATTACAAAAAACTGGTATGCTTTAAAAGTGCACAATAATTATGAACGTCTAGGAAGATAATTTACATTATATGTCCATCAGATGCAAAGTTTACAAATTTTATGACCTGCTTTATTATGTAAATATTTATACTTCTACGCCACACAAAGTCGTTACCCTCGTAATCAGCAGAAACTATTTTCAATCAAAACTTTATTCATCGGTTAATTTATACCCTAACCACTACCATGATGGGAGCATTATAATTACAGTATTTATCTCGCGTCAAATACAAAAACTTTTAAATATATGGACTTGGTCAGCTCTCCACAATTGGGAGGGATTGATTCCAGTATATGAATAATTCTTGTTTTGGGCATGTAATTCTCATGAATGAAATGGAACTTGACTTGAACTGTTTGACTAATGGCAAAGGACCATATTAGGTTTTAATGGGAGGTGGGCCAAGACGGGTCAGTAAAAATTCATATATCATTCGAAAGCTCTTGTCAAGCTCTACAAAAGTGTCAATGGGCACAAGTTCCTAAAAT
>JAQIXX010005080.1:0-14696 GCA_034700605.1 Willowsia nigromaculata | reverse complement strand
GAAAAAGCAGGTAACAATGGAAAGGAAAAGGAGTGGCAGTTTTTAGATGATGACGATGACCTTCCTTCTTTCTTTTTCTTCTGGGGAACTTAAGGGTACTTAAGGGATGCTAAATGGTGAGGTGTGTGTGTATGTTCTTTATATTTGGGAGTATATGGTTTCGTTTTAGGGTTTTAATCCTCCCAGTTTTGAGTGGAAGATTGTGACAATGATTATGTGGATAATGGAGGTAATTACTGACATGTGAATAAACGGGGACAATTGCGTAACAAGGCGAAGAAAAATTCTGAAATGGTTTTGTAATTGGATGCTTTTATGAAGCGTTTATTGAGTAAAAGTTAGAAATATATTTCACTGAAATTAAGGTTTAAGATATTTGATAAATATTTACAAAATAATGTACAAAACTTTAACACTTAAAAATGTTTTAACACTTCAGCAAAATTTTAAACTTTTAGGTTGATAATTCGCAAAACAGTTTTAAACTTTTAGGATGGCAATTTGTTTATGTACTGTGGTGAGAACTGATGCCATCTTCATTTGATGGAGTATCTGAATTTTCACTGTTTCTTGGGGTGGAAATTGAAGAAAGTGGAGGTCGGGGTAATGGCGAACTTTTGATATCACAAGTACTGACCATGGTAGAGCTTCCCTTGACAAGGGACAATTTAAATGTTTGATTTGAAACAAGTTCAGTTTGATCTTCCATGCTGTGGTCATCTTCATCGGAAGATTCCATAACATCTTGTGGGCAAGGAGGCAACCCTAAAGTTTCCCGGAGATCGTGGATGTAGTCAATCACGTGAGAGATCACTTCCAGTTTGGAAAGCCTAGACAGCAAACAATAAAATAACAATTTTTTATAACTTTATTGTTTAACACCAACACACCTTACATACCACACAATTAAATTTCAGATTTTAGGACTTCTGACTACAAATCTTTTACGACATGAAATTTTTAATTACCTTTTATTTTTTGGCATAAATGGCACAAGCTCCTGTAACTTTCCCAAGTACTCTTTTATCTCCTCTGTGTTCTCCTCCCGTTTGTTCTCATGAACTGTCAAACTTTTAGTTTTCTTGTGAGTCTTTTTATGAATACTCCCATCAACAAGCATTGCCACTTTAAGCCGGCTTTCTCGATCCACACAATTTGCTTCCATTTTTGCTTTCATTTTTAACTCGAAGAAAAACAAACTTTCAAACTATAGATGATTCTATACTTGGTTCACCAAACTGTCACTAACTAGATAAGCGTTATAAAATTTTCAAAAGTATAAAAATCAGAGATTCGAAACAACAAAATTTTCGAGATCCGTTTGGTAGAAGAGCTAGTCAACGACTGATGACGAGAGGATGACTGCCTGTTACCATAAATGGAATGCAATATGCTACACCACAAAAGTTATGGTTACGCTATAAGAGCTCGCCCCTTTTGTCCTTATATAAACTTGATGGAAAAGATTTCAAGATACCTACGCATAACACTTAGGTGTGTACTGTCAACATCTTCTTTGAACTGTTACACGAGAAAAGCTTGTCTCAAAAACTGTGAATTGACTTTTGTTGCTCCTCACGAAAGTTCCGTTTTGCTGTAAATTTTCCCTAAATTTTTGCGTCTCTTGCTACAACTTATGAATATTCCCTAAAGTTTTGAAATGCCCCAAATTCATAAGGTAAAAATTTTTTTGCATAATTTTTACCTAACTTTGAACAACATTTCAGGTGGCTGTCACAAGTCTATGTGGTCTTATGGCATACATGCAGCTGCACACTTGTCCTTTCAAATCTTATCTCTTGAATCACAAATTTCTCAAGAAATTTGCAAATGTTTTGAAAAACCCATAACGTGTCTACATGGCCGTTTAGTATTTTACCTGGAAATTGTAAATGCGACATTCAAAACAAAAAACACAAAGAAAAATGTTTTATGGATTTTATCTCTTCTGATGCATTATTATAATATTTTCTGGAGCAAATTTATTCATTTTGGACGCAAGGCCGTTATGGAGACCATATTTCCGACAGGATGACGATATTCTCATGTTATATTACTCATGGGAGACACGTGTTTAAGATGACCTAACTATGTATCTGGTAGATTGAATATTTTCGGCTAAATTCAAAGAAAATATAGTCTCCTATTGTATTCAAAATAAGCACTCATCCATCATCTCATCTTGGAGGAAATACTAGGTGTTGTTGTGTAAGTTTTCACAATTTTTACCGCTTCCTCTGTCCTTTTTTCTATTGTATCATCTTGTTTTTCAATATTTGAGAGAAAAATAGAGAATAAACTAGTTTTTATTGCGTCAATGAGATCTCAGTGTCATAATTCTGCAGACTGAGAGGTCTCCGAGAATCTCGTGGAAAATATTTCTTTGAACTCGCCATCGGTATGTAGCAATTATTTTTACTCTTGATTGTCATAAAACGGTACTGAGAACTACAAACGTTTGTATGTAAATTTAAAAATCTCAGATTTACAAACAACAAATGTTTTAGTTCCTGAATAAAAAACTGTTTTCTTGGTTTCAAGAGTATCGGTAAGCTTCACTGGAGTACTAATCCTCATATCTTTTGAAATAATTAATCCAGTTGTTGGTATAGTTGCGTGTAAAAAAATGCGTAATATTTTTTATGTTCTCATTTTATCACGCGGTTGATCCTGTTACTACTGTTTGTGCTTAAGAAAGCGGAAACGTGTAAAACCTCTTATTTTGCCGCGTTTACCTACCTGAGTTTCAAGCACGCAGAGAGGCATGCCGCTCAATATAATTTACTATAAGTGTAAAATTTCCCAAACAATATATCTTTTAGCAGAGACTCCATTATCCGATTCTGAACTTTCCATTCCAGAAAATATTTGAATGTCAAATTATGAATTAGTAGCCCAGTGTCCTTGCATAACAACATATAAACTTACAGATATGTTTATACAATACCTTAATACAACAATAATATGTACATTTCCCTCAAGATTTGTCCATCCCAAACAAGTTTTCTTAGTGTCAAAATCTATTGTGTAAACTAAATTTGGTAACAATGAAATCAATATCCCACCTTTCCAAAACAGAGGAAAAAGGAAAAGCAAGAAGGTTTACAAGATAAACAGTTTTTCTTAGTTTGAGAGCCTTTCATGTAAAACTTGTTGTAAATATTCAGCAAACAATAATTATATCTTCGTTGTATTCAAATTACCAGTGCGACTCATTTCATACAATAATTTTAGCACTCTTTGTTCCCTCATATATCTAAATCTTGAATAAAATTTGCCTCTGGAGAAATAAGAACCTTGTCCAAACAATCAGAAAAAGAAACTTCCGACGAAGATTTGAGCACAAAGGAATCTCCAAATATCTATTATCAACTCTATCGGAAAACATTATTTTGTCACTTGACAATAAAATGTATTTTTATGAAAAACATTGTGTTAAATGATCGATTATTCAGTAATTGTTACCTTGTTACTCTCAATCTTGCATCTATTCAGGATAATTATTCAGTAATTTTATTATACCAGACAATTGAATAGATTTGGATGTATACTTATCATTTAGAGGGTCTCAACTTTCTTAAAAGAAAAATTTTCTTTGACAAAATGTCTCTTGAACCGCCTTCCTTTTTCCTCCAGAGATCATTATCGTTTGTTCTACATTTTTATCATTAATCATTCCAAATATGCTTACAACGTTTCATTCAGAATTTTGCAGGAATATTTTCTTAATGAATTTGTACTTGAAAATTCTCTCACTTTTCCTCTCTTGCAGCTGGACATTTCATTCATAGAATTTTAAGGAGATAGAATTCGGACAATTTATCTCTTAATTATAGTGTCCAGTCAACAACCTTTTATTCCTTAATTATCACTCGTCCTTCCCGACACTCTTGTAGTATTGGTTCTTAAGGTCGGTGAAATAATTAGATTAATTGGATCTAAACCGGACAAGCAAGAAAAATGGATGAAGGATAGCAAAAAAGGTCGGAACACATTGGAGCCATGAAAATATCGTAATTTCAGGAACACGCAGGTAGGCTATTGCCTCCCAAGAGGAGTACTGCTACCTCTCATGAAATCCAATTAACGCAAGGACTTCCAATCATTTTTATGTAACTTATTGTTTGACTTTTTCCCCTTAAATCCTGGAAATATTAGCCAACATAAAAATTTGGAATCAACCTTTTCAAATAATCAATCATGCACAAATGTTTGATGCTGTAATTTTTTTTTTTGCAAATCAATTACAATTCAGTTCAGATTGCTTGAAAATATCCATTTATGCTGCTTGATTTGGCTTTTGGTGTTTGTGGTAGTTCTTTCATTATGTTTACGATGGCTACACACGTTTTTCAGGGCAACCAGCCAAAAAGGCATGTTTTCTTAAGATAACTTGTCATGTAAAGGGAGCCAAGAATCAAGTAGCGTTCTTTCCACTTCTATTATGGGCAATTGGGCAGACACAGGTGTAAAGGCGACAGTGAGGCGCCGAGAGTGACCCTTCGTCTTTCAGTCAGTCTTTCTTGAAGAAAAAAAACGGATCTATTTCTTTTCCTTTTGACTTTATGCTGCCAAGATCATAAGGATCAGTCCCAAGTTTGTAAGGCTTGTCGCCTATTTTTATTACCTCCATTGTTGATCTGGTTGTTGTTTTCATTGTTGTGGACTGCTCAGACAGGCTTTTCACGTAGAGCCCCTAATAGATTTACAGCATGTTCAACACAACCAGAGAGAACCATGTTGTTTTTGGGTAGTAAAAGCCAACAGAGCAGTAAACACGATAAATCCTGGCTATATTGCACTCGCCGAGTAAAACAGGTAACGTAATAATTAGATGACTTGCCAGTAATTGCATCAAAATTAGGACCACCATAACTTTCAGAAAATTTTGGACTTGGGCAATACGCATATGCTTTTTAGACGGTTTTGTATCAGTTTTAGCTTTGACCACAAAATATTTCCAATCTTACTGGCTTTACAAAAATATAATCAACTCATGAACAAAATTTTCATAATTTGCATTTTGTCAATTATAAACACTTGACTGCATGCACCTCAACTAAGCCTAGTGATATTTGCAATATTAGCTGTGACGTTGTCATGGCTTATGATTCTTCCAAAAAAATAACTTCATGTTAGAGTCAACATCCCATCAGTGCACACCTGTTCAAACAATGAAGCCACATCTTGAGATCCATACATTTCGCTAATTAGGCGCATATAATAATATTATCATCTAAATGCAAAAATAGCAGAAAGCAAAAGCCTGTAAAACGAAAGGCGTGTTTTGCTGAAGATATTTAAGTTGCTCTTTCTAACTGGTTGTTAGTGGTTTCATTTGGATTTATTTATTTAAAACTCATCTTGACGCTGTACAATCTCCTCAGGTGTTGCAGTGATTTTGCATATTAAACCATTTACACATCCTTTTTCATAAAAATTCCTAAGGAAACCTGTTATTGTTTTGTTTGGAAGCAGAGAAGAGTCAACAATTTTTGTTGGCAGATGACAATGCAGAAAAAAAGACAACAACAACTTGCTACGTAATATCATCATCGTCACATTACCTATTATACAACAATGTACGAGAAAGACGAGATGAGATTATTGAGATCTGACGCAAAGTATGTGATCATTTTTGTGGTAGCCTCAACAATGCAAGGTCGTGAGATGACCCATCCAACAACAACAAATCTCTGCTGAGAGAGGAGAATTGATGCAGGTGCATGAGCGACTCTTCGGCGCCGACAGGAATGTCTCAAGAAGTCTACATACTTGTATCTTAAGGGACTTCTCAATAATACATGTGAAAACTCCAAATATTGTAAATCTTTTATGTAAATTTAAATATAATTAATATTTTGATGTGACATTTTACAGTTTTAATGCTTCCTAAGCAAATTATAATAAAGTGTATGGTTTTGGTTTTTGGGAGTATTGTTTAGTAGTCTGCTTCTTAAGAAAAACTTACCTGTTTCCTCTAAGGGCTTGAGAGATGCATGTAAACAGGTGGAAGAGATGCATAAATGTAAATGGTCACTTGACAAAATGGCTTTTAGGATAAGTAGGAGAAGATCCGTTTGCTCATCATCATAATCGTTTATTCCATTCCGATATACTCACTGCCACACCTTTTTCACACCTTACATTTCATCGTACCAACCTTTAATGTATATTTGGCTGGTTGATTTTTTTACTTCGATAGCGTACTGTAAATAAAATATATATTTGGAAATTAATAAAATTTGCTATTTAAAGTGACATCTGAAAGCACAAATTCAAGTTATAGCTTATTGTTTGTCATTTATGTGCGATTTTGAATTTTGCTTTGATCCAAAAACCATCCTGGGAGATTTCTTTTTAGTTCTTTATTCCATGTTGGTTCAATTGGGCGGTTTTTAAATTCTAATTGAACAGGTGTGCATACCATAAATGTGTAGGTGAACTCTTTTATTTCTCATCTTTTTTATCTTTGACTTTTGTGAAGAAATGGTGATTTGATGAGATGCCATAGTAAAAATCTAATTTAAATGAGATCTACTTTACTTATATAGAACATCAGACAATAGAATGAATTCTCAAAAGCATTCCATCTCAAGAAAGGAGAAAAAAATTCTCTGCTTGTCAAATTCACGAGTTTCAGATACAAAGTGCTCAGCATTTAGAGTCCCGTGAGCGATCCAGGTGCGCAGCAGACACTCAGGCGCCATGCCAACCAACCAAGAATCACCAAGTCAATACCAATCAATCCAACAATTTTCCCTTTGGCTCTGTACCTCTCAGGTGCTCAGGTGTAACAAGCATAAACAATGATGCAATGCAATAATATGCAAATCATTTTCATTTTTTGCTAGAGATGCAGTAATATTAATCTTTAGACCATTCAGTAACATTAAAAACAGTTATTAAAAAAGTGCATAAAAGTATTTTAAGGCAAGAGGAGGAGGATGAGCAATGATCTTCTCTTTTCGTTTGTACAGAGATTTCACGCAATTTTCTGTGTCCACCTGTGAGCTCATTTCTATCATATTTTTAAGGTAGAGATGAAGAAAAACGATGTCATGCTGAGCTTTTATGCTCAGGTGTCTCTAAACGCATCATTTTTTCTTGATGCTCTTCCAAATGCTCAAATTCAATTTAATCAATTATTTTCATAGTCATAGTGACCATCCTGTTACCTGACAACGTTTTACCTACTTTAGGATGACGATAATTACCTGCTATGATTTTAATTTTATTATGAATAGTGAGAAAATGGACAGGTGAGGAGGAAGAAGAAAAAGACATCCAAAATAACGAAATAAGTGCATCCTTTTATTTGTCGTTTTTTACTAGCAAATATCTAGCTCGTTCAAATTATAAAGAGCATCTTCATCCAATGTCCTCTTATCACTTGAATATGCATCTGAGTAGCGATTCTAAACTAAAGTAAATATATCTTTGGACATGCAAACATGGAAGAATTGTTTGTTATGCAGGTGGCTTCTTAGGATGAACACTGAAGAAGGAAGTTTCACAATGATCCTTTCTGTTTTAATATGATGTGTGCGTGACTTGAGAGATGTTTCGGTATTTAAAGTAAATATTGTCGTGGAAAGCGTATGAAATGTTTTTCATGGGGAATATATTAAGTATATAAGATATTCTTTGGGTTTTGAAAATACTCTAAGATTGTTAAAATGGAAAAAAGATGTGGTGGCCTTCCCAGATCTGTTCTGGATGATTTAGAGGGGTTGAAAACACTAGTTCTTATTCCTTCATAATGACTGAGTTGTCAAAACAGAAGAAACTGGAATTAGAGTGGCAAAATATATATTGGTATTTATCTCTCTGCTAATCCAATATTTGGTGCATTTTATTTAGGATATGCTTTTTACACTTGTCAATGTCTTCCGACTTAGCAGGGATGTGATAAGTCTTTGGCTAAACTAAAAATCATTCTAAACAGATAATCTTTTAGGTTCCCCTAGGTTTGGTGTGAATCCCCGTCAAGTATTGGTCATAAGTAGATGGGTTTCAAATGCAATTTCAATTTGGTAATTTGACTTGACAGTGAAGACAAATAATCTTAAGTAAAGTATTATGTAGCGTAATTGCTTCCAAATTTAAAAATTCACATTTGCATTCTAATTTTGGTTTCTTTTCTTTTTAAGTTGAAATAAACTTTTGTCACAAGAAATCAAGAAATCAGTGGATTTCTCATTACCGTCTAGTGTCAGTTATAACAAAAAATGGACAGATAATTTAGCATTTCATAATAATGGCTGAAACCTGAAACGTCATGACCTAAATGAATACTTGCAGCTTGTACTCGTCAGAGTTTTTGCATGCATAAAGTGAATCTTTAAAAATCTCTATTCAGTATTTCCAGTGCATTGCAAACAAATGATGAAGAAAAGGGTAAAGATGAACGATGAACCATTGTATACGAACTGTGCTCTGGAACTGGGTTTGTTGACATTTGTCAACATTCTTTGCCTTAAGCAGGTGCATTCTCACGATCCTCGTCAAGAAAGATCTCAACTTGAAAACCCTCTCTTTACCATTCACACAGTGCTCGGAGATGAAACATTTTTACTCTCCATCTCTAAATCCATTCATTAATGCCGCATACTTACCACAGATCCATCATAAACAGCACCTGTATCTCTAAACATGATATCTGGGTGTTGTTTTGTATATCCACCATAAGGAAATTATGATATATCATATCTAATCGAATTTTTAGTTGCTTTTCTGTTAAAGCTTGGGTATTTATCGTCTGCCATATGGTGAGCTGGTGAGATGGGTCTAAAGAAAATATAGATGCGCAATTTCTCTGTACTTTGGTCATGAGGAAAAATAAATAATAGTTTGAATAATTTTCTAAAGTGAGAACACATTTGACAAGCGCCTTCTGTTTCTCGCCTATTTCCGATTTGACACCATCATATATGAAGTTATATAAATCTTGATGGTCTACCATAAATTCGTGTGAAACGAACAGAAAGGCAGATTAAAGTTCACTACAAGCATATAAGCAAGGCAGAGATTTAATTTCGTAATAATTATTTATGCCACCTGGAAACAAAGAGAGCTCTTTGAACTTGAAACTGGATTTTGCAGAGATTCAAAGAAAGCCATGACAGATGTCAGCTGGCGAATATTCGAGCATTTTATTGATTGTTAGAATTGCTATCTTCAAACAAAAGCCTGAGCAGGAATGAGTAGCTCATAAAAACACAACTTCTTTGTATTTTGTGGTCACACCAGGTCATACATTTTTTTCAAAGAAAACTGATTAGTTTAAATAATCAAAGCAGCAAAATATTTTGATGACATCTGGCTAACGGAAAAAGGGCAAAGATTCTATGAATCTGTGTAAGGTGATGATGTGATTGCCGAACAAAGGATGAAGCAGTTATATTATCTTATCATATCTGTTATATATATTGGAGATTGGTTGAATTATAGTTGTTCGTATGTACATTACTGAAACAAAGGATTACACAATGGTGAAGTGGTTCTATCAACTATTTTGCAGTGACTGACCGATCAGCATGAGGCAGTCATAGCTCAAACCACAAACTCAATAAGACTCAATAAACACAAATAAAATGCTTGTGATGTAATTCTTTGCACAAATTTCTATTAAAAACGTATTTGAACTTCGATTTGGAAAAATTTATGCACAAAATATGTTAAGAAAGTCTCTGATTTTCAGGCTAAATGTGTCATCCTGATATTTTATAATTTCCGATAACCATCAAGTTACAAGTGGCAATCCATTTTGATATCAGTTTAAACACTCGAACTGCAAAATCGATAAGAATGACGGCACTTTGATATTCACCGATTGTGACTAAACGAGTTGAAACAAACATCATCCGAGATTTTGTTTGTCGTTGTCATCTTCTCAAATGAAGCGCATTTCACGTATTTACAATCAATCAATAACTCAAACAGCTATATGTACTATGTAAACAAAAATTTTCAACGTTTGCACATGCAATATATATTTGATTTTAATTTGCTTGCACTCAAATTCTCCAAAACAAATAATTGATGGAAGTAAATTGTCTTCGTTGTTTCAGATAAGACCTTACATAATGTAGCGTTGATAAAATATCTATAAATATTTATGACAAAATTTGGAAACAAACTTTAATAGGACTCTGCTTATTTCATGCAACATTTTAAAATTCAATGCATTGTAAATAGAAGCTTTAGGATATTTCCTCTTGAAGCCAATTCATCCTATTGTCATTCCCCCGAGAAATCTCTAAAAACCATTTTCCCAAAAATTTGTCTGAATGGCCTTCTCCCGCCGAAGCCACTTTGCGCCGAGGCTTTTCCCCCCAAAAGTTTTCTCAACTCTAGGGGTTATCTTGTCTCAATATTTCCGCATTTATTCGTTCCTCTCTTTTGTGCAGTTATAACAACTAAGCATGACAGTTTTGAGCAAGTTATATGAGTGAGCATAAATTTCAGACATGTATTGCGTTCATAGAATCCTCTATTATAAGCTAGTCCTGTATAAAATATTTTCAGCATAAATTACTATTAAGCTAAATGTTTGTAGGCAAAATTTAAATGAGTTTCATATTCTTTAGAGACCTTTATTACATAGTATTGTGTGGAAGAATAAACCATGATTTAGAAGTATCCGATTGGGTGAAAAATGGAATCTTTCAACAAAATTAGAATAAAATAGACAAATTTTAACAGATGCAGTATCCTAATTGACTGCGGAAATGATATTAGCATATCTGAATGCAGAAATTGATAAGTTAAAAAAATTTGGCTTGAATAGAACTTTGTGGAATCAGACAGAATAAAAACATTCAAAACGTTTAGGGGAAGTGGTCAAGGGGAAAATGACTTTCGTAGGAATGGTCTCAGGGGAAAAGTCTACGAAGAAATTGTTTTAAAGGAAGTCCTAAGCGGCAATGCCTTTGGAGGGAAAGGTTCATAAAGGGAAATTGTTTCGGGGGAAAATGGCATAAACCTAACATTCTATTTATATTTAAGGAACCAGTGTACACCTGTGAATGCACGCATGTTCATTACCAACTTCCATTCCCAATAGGCGATAACACTAGGTCCTCCTATTAGTATTCAATCAAACAACTATTATATGTTTAGTTAATAGGAACTTACTGTGGAAAAATTGCAAATCCTTATAATGAAGTCAATCTTCCTGTTGAATTGCTTCCGCTCAGTTCTTTCATATATGAAAATGATTTTAAAAGGCTGATATATAGACTGTCAGATTACAAGGTGAAGGACATAAAAATATACGCTCTTACGAATTTCAGCATATGCATCAGAAATGATGACAGAAAATTTTCCATGCTGCATCTCCGGAGGAACACAATCGTTGCATAATGTGAATCATGTTGTATTCGTTAACCCAATCAAACTGAGATTGATTATTTCAATCATGTATGCACTTATTATCAAACTTTATATACATACATTTTTTGTACAATTAATTAGCTTATCTACCGCATGGAGCAACATCCTTTTTACGTAATATTAAGTAACAAGTAGTGTTACAAAGGGTATTTTTCATTCCAGCAAAATCTGTGATTTTTTTAGCGGCACAATAAATGACAATCAGAGATCATTCGATTTTTGCAGAGATTACAAACCAATCTGCATGTACAAGCTGTATACTTAGCTGATAATAAAGAGTTTTTGACTTTGTGCTAAATTTGCTAGTCATCCAGAACCATTGGTCATCAGATTGTTCTTGACATTCACAATCACTCTGAAGATACACTAAATATTAGAACTTGACTTGAACTGAAATATTTGATTTTTCTGAAAATGTTAAAAATAAGTGTTTTGTGTTTAGCAACTATAGTTGCAACAATAGTTTCATCTGCTGAATGCGGTGTTATTGAAATCAGTGGTCCTATTGCGGATACTCGTTTCTTCAACAACTTGTCCGTCGCTGGTAATTTAGGAAATTAACATTTTACTTAACTAACTATTTCAAAACTCGTATTAAATTTTAAGATATATTTTACACACAGAGAAAAGAGCTATCATATCGCTAGCCATCGCGTTTCATGATGCCCCAGACTCCAATGGTGACAACGCTGTATTTCCAACCCCGCCTATCAAACCAAGATCAGAGGAAATTCCACCTACACTCTACGCCGCTATGATGGTATCAGCATTTTTGCTCGTGTTCAAATATTTGAATTATGGAAACTATTTATGCTTTACTTAATAATTTTTTAGAACGGAGAAGTGCCAAAGAAATGGATGAAAAACTTTATTCGATGGCTGAAGTGGACGATGAGAATCACTGTATGAATTAATAAATATTTATAATTTAATTATTTTACACTTACATGTATGTAATCAATCAAAACAATTCTGGGTTATAATGTAATTTAGGAAAACAGCTTGAACCAATACAGACAGTAAGAAATTATTGATTCTTTCATACAAAAAAACTCTAAACCATTTTTTGATAAAAATTACCTCACAAAATGATAACTTTTGCTAAAAATTGCAGCAATGAAACCTATGATGAGCTTTGTAGCAACAATAAATGCTACAGTGTCAGCGATGTCGGTCAGAAATGCTGCCCATTTGGATAACCTGTTATCAGTTTTCCCCGGCCATACAGAATATTGGAACCTCTAATTCTTAATATTTTGCAAATTGTGGTTCACAATGAAAGTTTATGTATCAAGCATATTATGTGTGTATTATAATATTTGTGTAAATGTCTGTGTAAATAAACCTTACAGATAGCATCCTACATAAATGTAGTAAAAATTATCGACAATTATTTTCGATTAAGCTAAGCGTTCCCACAGCATAACCAATATTTCCTTTAAGTTGGCATTTAATTTCGTTATGTGCGTTTTCCATAACATACCCTCAAATATGACAGAAAATATCGCAACTATTCTTACATT
Source organism: Willowsia nigromaculata (assembly GCA_034700605.1). Classification (NCBI taxonomy): domain Eukaryota; kingdom Metazoa; phylum Arthropoda; class Collembola; order Entomobryomorpha; family Entomobryidae; genus Willowsia; species Willowsia nigromaculata. The sequence continues at coordinate 1,776 of JAQIXX010005080.1, read as the reverse complement.
TTCTTACATGATATGTAATTTAGAATGATTGACTCATTGATTGGTAAACAAAAGGTAATATCAAAGCATGAAAAATTTGGAGCACTGTAAACTTTTAAACCTAGTCTGGAAACTGTGGATAAAATTAGAAGAATGTAAGAAGAAAGCAGTGTGAATGCGATCAGTGTAAATTATCTGAATAATGGATTCATACGCCATGCATAATTAAATTACACGTCATTCATGAAAAAGATCGCTATTCTCGTTTTCAGGGCAACTAGCCAAAAAGGCATGTTTTTTAAAGATATTTTGTCATATATCTGTAAAAGGCAGTTAAATATTGTTCTCTGTATAACACGTTTTGTTTCTATTATGGGCCCTCAGACAGACAGGTGTAAAGGCGACAGTGAGGCGCCGTAACTGACCCTTTGTTTTTCAAGTCATCCTTAAGGAAGCAGAAAAACGGATATATTTCTTTTTGTCCTGACTTTCTGCCACCAAGACCAGAACGAACATATACCTATTTTTATTGCCTTTATTGTTCATTCTATGGGTGTTTTCATTGTTTCAGACTGCCCATGCTCCAATTCTTACCTTTCTGTTAATGTTAGCTAAGACTAATGCAAAGGTGTGGATTTATTAACTACTGAATATATTTCATGATAATGCAATAGTTACTGTTTTTGATGTCCTGTCTGCTTATATGTTAACACGATTTCTCAAAAGCCGCTAGACTGATTCACACCAAACTTGGTACATAGCTTACGCAGGCAAAAACAAATACCTGAAAGGAATTTCAGCCGCAACAGTCAACGGCAACCGTTAAAACTGTGTGTGAAATGATTCGAAACCAATTTCATCACTGATCAATTTTCGCATAACCAAATTTAATAACTTTTTTAGTTAACGACTTGTAGCTATGAAAGATATTTGAGTCACATAAAACTTTGTTAGTTGTATTTAAGTATCGTATTGAAAGGCGTAAAAAATTTTACTGATTTACGTTCCAAGAAGTTGCTGTTATTGCTTAAAAATATAGCTTAAAAGTTATACCATCTTGCAATTAAACATCACTCTGTCTATCAGCATATTTTACTCTAATATCTGTAAATAATTATGAATACTTATAAAATTAATGGTATTTACATGCACATTGACACAGCAGACGGGGAAAAATATTGCCTTCATAAAATCCAAATTATGATTAGTGTACATATCTTAACTTATTGCCATTCTTTAATATTTTATTAGCATTTAGGCTGCGAGTACAAAAAGTTCAAGGTTTAATGCAAAAACGACTTTAGAGCTTACATCAATTATTTTTTTAGATTTCTGCTCAATAGTATCAATGCATGTCAGAGCATTCAGTAGTTGGATTTCAGGGTTTACCCTCTCCTAGTTTAATGTCAAGTAAAGGCTTTTCCTAGCAATCACAAACTTTACTTTGAATGAAGATTTGAGAGAGAAGAGAAAATATATAGAAGCCAATCCATTACACTTACACTTTGTGTCTGCGTTATCACTACGAGTTCTTGATTTAATCTTAAATTTAAACTTCCTTTTCCAAATCTGAGCAAAGATGGCAATGAAGACATCGGTCGTCCTGTTGTTTCTTGCAACTCTGGTCTCCACACAGTTGAAAAACTACGAAGTATACTACCAGTGGAAACAGGTTGACTACACATTTCCAAGCGATGCCGTGCGTAACGAGTTTATTAAAAATGGCAGTTTTATTCCTATCAACTGCGTGCTAACTGGAGTAAAAATCTATAAGGATATGGCATTCATTGCCACTCC
>JAQIXX010005079.1:0-14698 GCA_034700605.1 Willowsia nigromaculata | reverse complement strand
GGTTTAAGATTTCAATGCAAAAGTCACAGTACCAACATACCAACTGTTGTGTACTGTCACTTCTTCAATAGCTCCAAGACAATGTAAGTATGATTACTTCTTTTCAGTTGTACGTATGTAATCAAGTGCCATTACTAAATGTTGTTCATCATTTGATATTCTTGATAGTGTGGAGAGTTGCCTGATTTTTGCTTGGAATCCCACCGTTTTGGACTAAAGTCGTTCCCATGACAATGTAGAATTCATGCATAACGATGCGGTTAATATTTTGAACTGATTTTTATAACTATTGTGGGAATATCAACTCAACATGTTTGAAGGTCGATTCCGTGACGACCACAATGACTGTTTCATGACGACTTATGCTTGAATATGTATGTACGTAATGGCTCAAGCCGACTCTAAACTCCGACCGGACCACAATTTATTTCATGGTGCTTGGTGAATCTTTTTCAATCCAACTTAAATTAATTGTCAATTATTAGATTTCGTATTTTTGGCTGGTAGACTGTAATCACAATTATAACTATAAGTACAAAATGTATTGCATTTATGGTTTCTCAGATAATTTCAATTCATCGTTTCCTATTGATATTAGCTACAAGAAAAAAGTGATAAGGACTTTGGGATGACTGTTTATTGGTGAATCGTCCTAATAAACATTAATAAAACTTTCAGCTTGAAATACACTGACACTACTGTACATTCTATTTGATTAAAACTGGGCATCATTCAGCCAAATCTCTAATTTTCATCATAACAAGGTCATAAGCATTTTGAATTTCATATTTTGGAACACATGTTTCAACTTTCATAAGTAGACTATGTGGATTATGCATCATCACCTTTTTTCATCGACCAGATAATTTTTTTCTTCAAAAACTGTCATATTCTGCTTATAGAATATCGTAAATGCCAAATAACAGGGTTTAGTTTTGCAAACTGGCTTTAATTTTTCATTCTTCTGAAAAGTTTTTTTCCTGCAAAATAATCTGTTTTTAAATTTACATCCCAAAATGAGGCATTTTGACATGCAGGTGAGCAAAATTTTCAAAAATCTTCAATTTTGCTGAAATAAGCGCTATCATATGCAATATGCAAAATAACATAGGTTAAATGACTCCTCTTGATGTGATTAGGATATATATTGAAACTCAGAGTGATCGGAGCAAAGATAAAGAACATACCAAATCCTTAAACTCTGGCGATTTTAAGGGTGCGAATTTTTAATATAGTTTTGGTTTTTGCATGTCTTAATATCCATTTTATCAATATCTGCACTCGTAAAATCATTGACTAAACATATAAATAATATTTAGGCAATGTAACTGTTAATTGGTTATCCCCTTTTATCATTGTATTAAGCTTGCGCTGGTTGTTTGTTATTTTTGGATTTGTTCATGAATTGTGTCTTTGTAGAAACATAGATGATGAATTACATATTACGCATCAGTTGCTAAGATATTGATAATGGCAAGAAATGGAAAGAATGATTAGTAGTGTGTGTTGAGTAATTATACAACATGATCGCAAGAGGGTTCATAATGAGACCGTACATAATTCAAGTTACCACATGTATAGAGGCGAAGTGTTTATTGTATTAAAGTATGTATGCATGTGTTTACAGCGTGAGAGCCACAATTTTTGTTTTCGTGACAGCCACAAAATACAATGCGTTACAACCACAACACTTATGTATGTGACGACCACATTTGTCTGCTGCTAACTCAATTTTCTTGATGATTTTTATTTGGTAGAACAAGCGACTAAAGTTGGCGGACAAGGCGAAATAAACCTGAATGTATGCATTTTGGGGTGGAATGCGACTTAAGCATCTCTCTATGTTGCCCCTTCTATTTTTTGTTATTTACTTTCGTTAATATGGGTAAATATGATATAATAATTGAAGCAAGCGTGATGTTTCATTAGTTTAACATTGATTTTATTAATGTAAAATCGTATGGATCGTAAGTACAAAATTTTATGAAACACATATATCTTAATGTAGCAGATTATGGATTAGGAAAGATTGGTTAGTATACTGAAGATGACCCACGCTTCCAAGCATAAACAAGTACTTGGCTTTAGTTTTCTATCCACTTGTTGTTGAGTTCTTACTTTCAAAAGGTAATAAGCTTAAATTTGGGAAGCAACTTCCAGACATCTTGGGAGTAAGGAATAAGAGAATACGCGATAAGGATGCTTGCAGTTGCATTATCTGAGTCCACTTTGAGTTTTATAGGGAACACTCAGCTTTAGTTTCAAGATATAATACATCTATTTATCATATATATTTTGCAGTTTCAATGTTGCAGTGAGAACAGACCTGAAGACAGGCGACGGTTTATGGGATAAACATTTCCATTCATGTGTTTTTCATAGCCACTCTTCTGTTTGAGGTTGTCGGTGTAACTTATCACATCTCCACTTCTGGAAGAAGTGTAACATTACATAAAAATGGGCGGACAAAGTAAAGTTCAAACTCTAGTGCAGGAGAAAATTAAAGAAATTTACGGCTTAAAACATGATTTAGACATAGCAACTAAAGAGCTTAACACGTTGAAGGAAAGTAAAGAACATCTTGAGAAATATGGGGCGATTTGCGAACAGCGACTTGCAATGATCATTCACATTATCAAGGAAGTAGTTGGAATTAAAATATCCCCACGAGCAACTAAGGATGAATGGAAGCATTACTTTGAAACTATTGCCTGCGCAATTCGTGAAAAGTCAAACAAGGCCATTCTAACGTACGTGTTTTTTGTATATTTGTTTTTATGATTCAGAACTTGGTTAGCAATGATTTGTTTTCACGGATTCTAGGAAGAATAAAACTTCTCATCGCTGGATTATGGAGGACAAAACTAAAATTCGCTGCCAATGTGGACAGACATTTCAACAACCTAAAAACATCTCCAGGCACTTATCAGAGAGCCTCCGAGGTAAAATATTTGGCTGTCTCAAAGAAAGATGCACCTATAAAGTTGCGAGAAGCTCTCATCTGTTGAATCATTACAAAAAACACGGCCTCCAGACGTCTTCATTTGTGGTTTGTGCTCCTTGCAAGGAATCATCGGATCCTATTCACCGTGTTTTCAAATCATTTGATGATCTCAGATCACATGTGGATTCTTTTCATTTAAACTTGTAATTGTGCAGTTTCCAAAAATCAATATGAATTTTGTCTGTGGCAATAGTTTTGGTCTTCAATCGAGCTACCTCTATGTTTTAGACTATTCTGATAACCCTTATTAGAAATAAACATCACATTTTATACCTACCTTTATCCAGAATAAAAAATTACTGACATTCAGCATAATATCACATCTCTCAGGATTGCTTCAGTTTGATTGGTGGTTTGGCAAATGATCACCATCTTTAATCTGCATTAAGAAAAATGCCTGACAATGTAACAATCGTTATCTGTTGTCGCGATTAGCTTTTTTATGAGCTGACTGAGTTTTCTTTCTCTCTAGATAACTTGCCACATTATTCCGAAATTAAAATCCAAATTGTTAACAACAAACGTAATACTTTGATTTATTTATAATGATTCTTTGAAGAAATATTATACTTTAGTACCGGTAATAGTAACATTGGATAATATTACGCTGCATCCATTTTTATTGTTTGTTAAAACTCTCAATACAAATCTATACGCAAGTCTATTAAAGGAAACAAAACATTAAGGAGCATGTAAGCACTGCTTCAATAGCACTTTTACTTTGAAGCACACTTTCAGCGATCACTACAAGCATTAATTATTATAATCTGTAGAAAATGACTGCAACTTTCCTGCAGGGTTCAAGATTTCATAAATGATATTAAAGTTAAATCGAATATGTAGTGATATTATTCTACTTGTGATTAACAAATCGTGACAAAACATTTAGCAGTGGTATAAATGATACAGAGCAATAAGATAATTTAGTGAATACAAATACGGTACAACAAAAAGAAATATAGTATAAGCTCTTATTTTTTTCCAACTGCCGCCATAGTAATATGTGGTACGGCAATCCAGAAGCAGAATGATGAGGTAATCGTCGCATTTTATGAAGAAATGTGATTTAACGGAGGAAAGGGTGGTTCATGAACGAAATGCTTTTATCTCGGTGGCCCATTATATTAGAGGGATCATAATCTGTTTTGTTTTGTACTTTATTTCACTTGACCCAAACACCAGCACACAGTCGGTTCCACTTGCAACGAGACAATCCTACCTTATGTATAATTTGCTCTTTCGTTATTACACATGTCCAGCAATATGAAATACTATTTACATACTTTTCTGATTGCCTTAAAATGTATTTGCTGCTGATGATGACAATCATAAAAGGTCATGCTTCATCCTTCAGTTCTGATGGATATTTTGAAAGCAGTAAATTCATAGGATTGCGTACTTTCACAAATCGTTCATAGCAGGAGACAATTAATTCCATTGATTTTAAGCAGAAAGTATTTTATTTGGATTGATTGTGCGCGCAAAATATCATGATTGTTCACATACATAGAGCTAAACAATTTATTAGTTTATGTAGTTTCACTCACTTTCATGGACAAAATTTCTATCAATATGAAAACCATTATTATGCATTTGCAAAGCTCAATGATATCAAAAATAACAAAACCAACATCTCTTGCCAAGTAATATTTTTAACAGCAACAAAAGTATCGTTATACCGTAATAATTTCTACAAATATTCTCAAAGCTTACCTGATACCATTGATAACTTAACCTTTATATGCACAATCCCTGACTTCGAGAACCCTTTTTTCTGCTGTTTTATGGCATGTCCATCATTCAATCATGTGATCGCATCGCTTTGCAAACATTTGAATGCAAGTATCAAGTAGCAATCTTAATGTTAACCTCAATTGGTTTGGAAACGCATATCTTTTTAAACGCTTGTAAAATCAGAGCTGAATTATCTTAAAAACAGAAAACTAATCCAAAATGATTACGGACAGAAAAGTAGAGTACATTTCAGATGAAAAGCACAACAGCAGCTATCAAGACAATCTAAAACACAAAATCGCGTCCTATTGTATGATTACATTTTTATAACGGCTCACGAATAAAATCAATACACTTTTAGTTTTTTGTGGTATTTTATCATGTCAGACAGAATCATAAATCATGCCAATTCCCCTCAAAACTAGCTAACAATGGGTCATACCTTTAAAATAATATGCAAAAGTGCAATTTACGACTTGCTTCACAACCACTAGTGTGAAACGATATGATGAACAAAGACATAAAATGACGCATCTAAATTCACGTATGTTTTGTTTACTTTTTAATCAACTTGAGAGACGCAGACTCGTATGATAATGCTCTTTGTCTAAAAGCGTCATAACTTTCTTTTCTCATCTTCAAGGGAGATGCTTTCACACGAATTCTATTCCTAAAGCAAAAAAGTTTTACAGATGTCAGTTCTACAACGTGCGTTTAAAAGAGGACTACTGCTGAATGTTTAAGGTAATGATGAATGAATTTATATGTAAGGCACATCTCCAAATTTCTCAAGAAAGCACCTGTCAAACACCTGCTTATGTAGAAGTCCCAGGCTATGCTTTGGACCGATTCAGTTTGATAAGACCTTCGCTCTTGCTGCGACCTTTCGGTGAACCAGGGTAATTTGGTGATTTGTTAATGAAGTCGCTTGACAAAACAAGATCAAGGATTCATAAAGGAGAAGGAATTACTTTTATCAATGAGCTCTTTCTTTTTGTCTAATATTTTATAAATTGGTACAGAAAAAGAAGATCAATGCAATTGCTTCTCAATTATTGATGCACACTTGCAGACTATTATAGATGATTGTTCCTCTTTCTTGGTCTTCTGGCCTCTTACTTCTTCTGTGTAAGCGTAACATCTTCTGTGTGATGGTAGTAACATAAGAGAATCGCATCTTCTAGAGTAGAGTAAGCCATTTTCAAAACGAATCAGGAGGGCTGTGTGGTATTTTCTTTCGTTTAAAAATCTTCTAACACTATGGATGATACCAAGAAAAGAAAGCACCATATTGGTGGTATTCTGTAGCAGTAATTAAAATACCAGAGCGATTAACAAGGGGAAAATTTTTAATATGCAGCAAGTACGCATACATTTATATACGTTCCAGTTTTCCAAACACGGGGATGGCTAATGGGAAGTGTGTTATTGAGGGGGTGTTTATTTACTCCGTCAACTTTGTAGTCCGTAGACGCCATGGCCGATGGCGTTTATTCAAGGGGGCGCGTAAATCGGTAGAGGTTTCCAAATGAAAATAACTAAAATTATTGATTATAACTGAAAAACACAGGTCTGACGTCTGCATTTGTGATGGAGTATACAATTGCATAATAAATTAATGAGATAGCATCCAGTTTTAATTAGCTTGAGGGATTGTGCCATAATTAACGAGCTAATTAATTATCTATTACTGTAAAGCAGCATCAGACTAATATACTAGTCGTCATATTTCAAAGCATCTTGCTTTGTTTCACAATCTAGTAACGAGACGGTGAACAAAGACTTTCGGAGTAGAATGAGACGGCAAGCATGTTGGTTTGCTTGGGGAAGTATATCATCTGGAAAAACATGAGTATTTACGCGTTGCATGTGCAATGGTTTGATGGTGCCATATTGAATGAATATAAATTTCAAAACAATATGTGGTGCTTTCAAAAAGTACTGTATGAAGTTTTAAATTATCCTCGTTTCCTTTACATTGTGTGAGTTTTAATAATTATTTAAAAGCATATATATCAAACCAAATGGAAGTTAAAAACAATATCAGTCCTGAATGAAAAAAAAAAGATGCGTAAATGCAAAAATCAGGTATAAGCCCTGCTATGTCTGTTGTTGTAGGTGTGAAGAGATAACTGCCATTACTTTCTCGTGGAGTTATTATGTAGGGTTACTATACACAGTTAAAAGCCTGAAATAAGCCATTGATTAATGGATGTCCTTGCCGTTGAACATAGGATAGGTACGATAAAAGGTATGTAGAAAGAGCTTGCAATTTTACTTAGTTTCATTTTCATCACAACAAACATAAACTGTACATATTACTCGGTCAGGATTCTTCATAAGTTTATTTGCTGAAAAGATTATGATGTTTTAGAGGAAATTTATGAGCCTTAGTAATATTGAGAGTAAGATTTACCTATGATATTTCTCCATGATTTTGATAAAAATTAGCCAAAAAGATGTTTCACATGCTGAATTCAGATCCATGTGCTCTTCTCATTTTGATGATAACAATAGTAATGTTTGTTTTGTGTTCCACGGTGTTTGTTTTTGAAAATTGTCTGGAACGCTGGTGTTTCTGTGCACTCATCAAACAAGTAATGTAAATGGTGTTTGAGAGCCACGTTATAAATTTTGATTATGTTTATTTGCAACCATAAGGCACTTCTGATAGCTCAATGCATGGCTAATTGTGCCAATCTCACATACAATATTTCTTAAGTGGACGCATCATTCCAGAAAAAGGAACAATACAGAGAGAATAGTAATCAAAATCCCATCTACCACAATTAAAATTGCACACAGAAACTACAACTTTTGAACTAATAATGTTACGAGACGGAATGGTCTTTTGCACAACGTGACCTGACCCCCGATATAACACAACATTTTTTAACGTATGCACAAGTATATGTGTAGATTTCTGTCCAATACAATTTTAACAGCTATGCATAATGTAATGTACATAATTTTCACACGTTGTTTGTAATCCGGATGGGTTAGTCTACTTTGCATTGAGCAACTGCGCCAAAGCAATTAAAACAGAGTCGCCAGCAACACTAAAGTAGTTGTATTTTTGTCAAGAAATTTGCTCAATAGAAATGTTAGAAACACACGTGATATATAATTGGCAATGACGTAGATTTAGCATCAAATAGTCATTGTTATTTAGCTTAATAATCATTGATATTTCAAAATTTTTAAATCAATGGTTGCATGACTTCCTATAATTGCTGTCTGATTTGTTTTCCACCTGACTTAGGATCATACTACCAGGGAGATTTGTGTTCCAGCTGTCAACAGACATATTTTTTCCATGACACCTTTAAAGGATTGAAGTAACTGACATTATCACCGATGAAACTGCTGAAGGATTGAATGCTCACGGATATTTACAAATATAGGAAGTAAGTTTTGTCGCATTAATTTTTCTTGTAACTCATTAAGAATACATTCTTAAAAATTAAGCGTCTTTCCAAATGGCCTTATCTTGAAATTACAATATTCAACTTTACTACCAGCAGCCAACAATCTGTAGTCACACGTTGACTGACATTAGAGTAGTGTATACATGTATAATGATTTTTATTGCTTACACGTACTGAATGATGATTTGCTTCCCCTGTCCGTTTAATTAATTTGAGCTAGCTTAACATATAATTCAAAGCCTGTAATAATTAAATAAATACATTCCTAACTGGATTCGAACAGAATATGGAATGATCCATCGTGCAAAAATGTCTTTTATTGTAAACTTCTCGTGTATTTTTAAATTTTAATGGTAGATCAGTTCGCATTGTTTTCATTTTATGTCAGGTTAGTGATGTACACTGGAGCTTCATGTAAGTTCCTCCAGTAGGAAAATGACTCGAATGTGTTTTTTTGTATGAAATACAACTGGAATTTTAATGATTGCCATTAATGATGATGAAGATATTTTACATGAATAAAACTACGGTCTAAGAGGATGGATTCCTTTCATGATTTTTTACAACCGCATCCCATTCCATTTTTAAACGTTATATAAATTTCAGTGGAGTGTTATTGTTTCTACATTAAGCATGAATGTTTGTTCATATATCATATTGTTTAAGCTAATAATCGCAGGTAGGCTAAATTTTCTCTTCCTTTCTAAATAAGTATAGTGGTTCCCAAAATTACATGGAGTAAATGGTATGTATGGTTCCCATAACGGCATTTGGCAAATTGTGTTTCTGCTTCCCAAAAACTGCCGTCGCGTATGCCCTCATAAAGGTAATGTTATTTTGGGAAATGCATATATAATCTCCTGCGAGTATTTTTGGGTACCGAAAGATCTTCAGGGCTCCCGGTCCCATTTAATCGTTGGAAGATACATGAGTGCCTTCCCCATAAACACATGTCGCTTATGGACCACATACTGGACAGGTATTTATGGGAATTGCGTGTACCATTTACTACTGCATATTTTGGGAAACTAGTCTCCCATATTGCACATGTAATTTTGGGACGCAGAGATTGTTAGAGAAATTCCAACGGCCCTTCTAAGGGCCACCCAACTATCAGGAGAGCAAAATTCTTCAAAGAAACTTTTATGATAAAATCATATTTTTGGTTTTCACTCTGTCAGATAATTTTTTGTCACGCTATAAACTAGCAATTAATTATATTAGTATGAAGAACGAGAAGCTAAGCACAGGATTTATAATATTACTACCAGTCCATCTCTGGAGTACATTATAAATTTTACCTCGAAATAATTTTAGTATGTTTACAAGGTTCATAATGTTCTTTTATACGATATATTTATCATTCCAAGCCATATGCAAACAAGTGTGTATTTCTAATTTTTTATATTAAATACTTTAATGTAGTATTGTAATGCAGATAAAAGGGGCTCGAATTAAATTTTAGTAGTCCCCGAGAGGATGACGAAGGGCGAAATTTTCTGTCGGATTATGATTCGAGAGTGGGGACTTGAGGATTTTCATCACAGGATCACAAAGGATGATAAAAATGTGATTTCCTGCATCTGGTATAGCGTCATATTTAATGATGAACTACATTTGTTATCGTATTTCACATCACTTTACAAGACATATTGTTTTTAGTTGACTTATTTTCTCATAATTTTGCTACTTAATAAAGAAATTATTAAAGGCAGAAGGATGAGTTTTTGAAATTGTGTTTTTTTTAACGATTACAGTACTTGGCTCTATCGATGGCGCGCACATAACATGCCTCCATAGAAAAGAGAAAAGCTGAATCACAAATAAGTTCATCAATAGTCAACCACTCTATACATTAATATATATACAAGTTTGCACCCATCAAAAAATCAAACCAAATTACGTTTCTGCAAAACGAGCTGCATGCGAAATTTAGATCGTTGTCGATAATTTTGGAGCAATGCAAATATCATACTACTTAAGTCAACTAACTCCATATATTACGCGCTCTTTTTCAGAACTAGCTTGTTCTTCTTTCTGATGTTTTTTAGTTTTAAGAAATATGCCATCGCAACAATAATACTTCGCTGTATGAATTGCCCATGTATACATTACTTTGCATAAAGCTATATTATATACTTTATTCAGCAACAATTTTTTTGTTTTTTCAGTTGACACTGCAGTGTAATGAGTTTTATTACACACATTCTTTTGTACTAAGTGAATAAGAAGGAGTTGGTTTCATGTTTGTATATTTGTACAAAACGATATGTAAATCACTTAATACTGATACCTGAACTGCATCCCTGCAATTTTCTTTACCCATATACATTCAAGGTTTTTTCATCAAAACTACTATTGAAGGGATAAAATATGTGTACATGATAAAGCATTACCCATCAACAATGAAACACGAAGATTCCTCGTGAATAATGGATCTAGTGTTATACCTTATTATAGAATAATTTTGCTCAAAACAACGTCTCACAGTTTCCTCTTTATTCTTGTACAGTTTATACAACCACGACATAGTCCATTTGATGACTGAAACCTCGTTTAGTCGTTTCTAAAACTATTCGGTATAGCATTTTAAAATGAGCAGTGATGACGGTTGCAAAAGATGATTTTCTTGTCGACAGAGAACTAATTCTGATTACAATTATGACTAATTGCAATCTTTTCAAGGTGCCTCCATTGAAACACAACACCCTTACGGTTTCAGATTTGGGACACTTGACTGGTAAAACCGTGGTACAAGTACAAGTTTGCAGTTTTTATTTTCCTTTGGCAATGTGAAGGCTACACGGACACCAGGTGACGATATTCATTTCGGTCCACCAATTAACTAGTTTAAGTACGATATATTTGTAGCGCATGCAATCCAGAGTCAATGGCGTTTTGCATTACACTGCTTAGCTTATCATGACGGTTGTATGCGAAGACTGAAATAAAATCCCTACCCGCATCTGTGATGACATTGTTATATTGACAAAGTTGAGATGATATGGAAAGCCTTAACCTACATTGTTCCGTTAATGTTGCAGAAGCGTTTTTTGTGAGGCGTTTTCGCAATTCACATAGTCTGTGCCTCATCATCCCTATAGAATGTTGACACACCTGTTACATACACAATGCAGTAATTCCATTGTTTACTTGGCCACGAATGATATATAATCAAGTCAGCGATTTCGTTAGTGAAGTTTTGAATGAAAATCTTATATGCTACAATTTAGCTGTTTAAACTGTTAAGACTGCCACACATCCATTATACTAATTTATGCTACCAATCCCTAACGCTCACGCTATATTTTGTGTTTGCTTTTTACATCGAAAAAACACAACAGTCAAAAGAATCGTCATCATCATTAACCTTTTGTTACTATTGTTGGGACGCTGCATAAGAAAACAGCATATCACGGGCATACTTCCATGATAAATTGGCAGTGGCGGCTCTATATAAAACGGTCTTGTCGCTTCTTTCATAATAATGGTAAATAAGTGTTTCCGTACGTAGGTATATGGTACAATCTGTAACACAATGTACATCCTTTCTAAACACTTCTAGCTTTTTGAGGGTTACACAGTAGTTACAATTTTATTGTCCCGTTTTCTCTTTCTCTCTCTAACTTTAATTTCAAGCAAAATTAGTTACTGCGATATTGCCATATTGGTGGGTGATTGCGCTACTCAATAGTGAAGCCAACTAACTTTGTTTTACATCAAGTTGGTAATTTAAGCTTTGATATTTTTTTTCTTGCTTGGAGACATGGGGAGCTTCATCACTTCAACACGAACCATAATAATATAACATAGCAAAAAAGCATGTGTAGCATAATATATTTACTACATAAATTATGTAAGTTCTTGGAATACTGCTCTCTCATCTCAAATAGAAGTAATATAAATTGATGAGTGATTAGTTAGGTGTCATATCATCTTAGATCCTCTATGCGTATATCGTGCTCATCCTTTTGCTGCAATCTGAAAAATTTCATTGCTATTTGAATTCGCATGAATGCACATATCGTTTTTAAACTTTTCATGCACTGGCTGTCTACTACAGAATTTGTCGGAAAGCTGGCAGTGATGACATAACGGCTGATATTTGTCGCAGAAGGTCAGGGTTAATGGATTCATAAAACAATTTGCACTATGTCATGTATGAACTAATACAAACATTTAAAGCACGAAAATTCTGGATTACAAACTGGAGAGATTTGTGCATTTATTTTATTTTTCTATTCAAACTTTGGAATACTGCTGCTGCTAAAGGTTAGTGCCATTGCTCTACCAACATTTGAAGAAGTGCAGGTTGCTGCTTAATTAAGTTAAGGCTCTCTACTTGGGACCCTTAACACTTAGGGCAACGTGGTAACAACTGAATATGTCCAAGGCTCAAGTATACTTAATAGGACAGAATTTCTAGATGAAAATTAAATTTTTAAAAGCAATCAGAGCGTGTGCATTAAACTGACAAATTATTTGAGTTAAAACAGCGTACCAAATTAAAATAATAGATTAAAATGTGATCATATGCTGGTCAAGCCTTGCATATAATATGCATGGAAGGAAGGTTATGTGAAGCTCAGTGATTTATTCATTGTTTTAGAACCAGTTTTGGGATGTGTAAAGTGAAGCAAGACAGAAAAGATATGAGAAAATGGCATTATTCCTTAAAGATGGAAATTTAAAGCCGTACATAAATACAATCTGTGCATTATCCACCATGCATGCTTGTTTGACCCATAATAACCACATCATCGACCGCTATAGAAGCTGAGGAAATCAGCTCCACAGAGAGATAATGTCATGGGGAAACGTGAAAATTGTCTAAATATATCCCATGTTTCAATAAAGATTACAAAGCTGAATATTGCTGCGCTTGTCACTAATCTGTCCAAGCACCGTAAGCGGCTGGAAGCGGAACTGATATAAGTAGATGTTGAACCACTGCTGACGTTTTTTCTCAATAAAATTTCGATGCTTACTTCATGGTGGTGTCGAATTTATTGGATCATTTTACTATATAATTCTGGTTTGCTAATTAGGAATGAATTGTAGTAAACTTAAAATTTATATTGTATGTTCATGCTTGCTGTAAATGCATGGAAGTATAAATATGGAGATTGGAGTGAACTGAAAGCAATATTAACAAGGGATACAGACACATTAGATAATGATCAATAAACTCATATTTCTTTTATAAACATGACTTCATGTAAAGTTGCATTAAAATAATTCTGTAAGGTTTCTCTCATTGACCCTTTTGTTTCTGTAGATTCTACAAGCTGCTTTTTGCGCATTCAGTATTTATAGAGGCTTCAGTACATAATACCATTTATTTAGGTATCACATCACATGAAATGTGCTTACTATTTAGATTTCTTCATGCCTATTTAAAATTATTCGAGTTCTTTGAAAGCCCATACGATTAGAAATTTTTACTCATTTATAATCCGCTTTATCTTCTTTTTTTCTCCTCCAGTTGCATGAACCTACTACATACTGGCGACAGTTGTTGAATCATGAATAAGCAGAAGTAGACAACGAGGACAATGAAGGCTTCCATAAACCTTAAACTACTGCTAACATGAACGTATTGCTTTGCTGTTGTACAATGAAAGCTGTGTCCTAATCTAATATCTGGTACATTCTTACTTCACGTGGGCATACATTTAGCTGTCTCCTGACTGTCAGTGAATAGTGGTCCCTTAAAAATAACATATACTTATAAGAACAACAATGATTCCTTTGTTTTTCAAGTTTACAAGTACTTTGGCGTAGTACTATTGGGATAACAAAATGTGTACGGGTTTCTCCACCCAAGCTTCTTATCCATCTCAGAAGCATTTATAAGGACAGCCACAACTTCATAGCTAACACAAAGCAACCTCAGATCTCTCACTGGCAAGAACGAATAAAAAATCTCATTTTTTTCACGTTTTGCTTCTTCTTTCTCGTCTTTGTCACAAGGTAATTAGCAATCTTACTTGCACTTTTAATTGGTGATTAATGAGGCTGCGTGGATCATTAATTGGTGTCTTAATTGTTTACAAAACTTAAAATTGACAAATGTTGTTTTTGTTGTTTACAGGGGTAATATGACAGCTTGCAGCATGACTACTCGTTCACAAAAGCGACGGGTGGACGAAATAGAGAGGGAGATGAAGGAGTCAGAGGATGCATGGAACCGGTTCCGGGAGTTATCAGCAGCAGGACCAAACCACGACGTACACATTGAACCGGAGGTAAAAGTGAAGGTGGAAGTGGAGTCGGAAGTGCTGGTGATTAACCAGCCTGCTACATCTCCACATTTAACCATCAGCATAACGTCTCTTATGACAGAGTTGAGCGCGATTGGGCACCATGTAGACTTCTTCAAGATGTCAAGCGAAAGTGTGGAAATGTGTGCAGACTCAGACCGAGTTTTAGAATTACGTTTGGCACATATTCTTGCTACAAAGAAGCTCAAGATGATGACTGATCAATTCAACAACGGTGACATAACAGAAGCGAACATTCAACCCCAACT
>JAQIXX010005078.1:0-14706 GCA_034700605.1 Willowsia nigromaculata | reverse complement strand
CAATCACTATAATAAATAAAATATGATGATGACGATGCAACAAAAAGTGCGTTTCGCCCATTTTATGATGAGTTTCTTTTTCTACTTTCTACCTTTTTGTAGTAACGTATTACGTAGAGTGTTCTAGAAAATGTTACAGTGCAAAGTAAACCCATCAACAATATAATGTAGTATTATTAAACACAGTTATTGACCATCATTTCACTTCAGCTCTATATTCACCAAGCATAACATTTAAGTGCAAATATTGTTGTAATTTTCATGTTAATTTAACAAATCTTAAGTCACCATCATAGTCTGTATATTATATAATGATACAACATACATGCTTAAATGTATTCACTGAAATTTCTTTTTGAAAATTTCTTTGCTTAATGCTGGGAAAATATACAATTTTTGCTCTCGTAATGTGAAAAAGATTGTGCTACGCTACGAAATCATTTCCTTTCTCCATTTTCCTATATATTATTCCAGTTTGTTTTTTCTGAGAATGTTGGTGCTGGAACGCAATGTTTCCCCATGTTCACTAAAAAATAAATTACGTGGTTGCCCATGTTTACAGTTACGCAGCTTGTTGGCTAGATATATGTAACAACACCTTTTACGCTGCCACTCTTGCGGTTAATATAAAAAGAAAGTTGCTAACAAGCAGAATCATGAATATAAATGAGAATAGTTGCAATGAACTTTGAAAAATGTAATAGAAACATACATTATTGCATTATTTCTAAATATTTTTCAACAGAATATAATGGAACTTTTTTTCCTTTGCTTTTTCGATCCCTTTAAGTTAAGTAGACGCAAAATCGGAAATTCGAAAAGCAACTAGGAAGATACCAAGGAGGAGAGATGCAGATAAAGAACATACAAACTTGTTAGGATTAAAAGGGGGAAAGTTTTTGCAGCGCGGTATTTTAATAAGCATACATAAAGGGTGAAAGCATAAAAACCACTAAAGTTGATGGTAGTGTGGTGATTATAATGACAATAATAATATGGATAACAAGACCACACTCTGCGAGAGAGGCTGGGTGGTAGACGGCGCTTCCTTTTTCTTTCTCGTAGAAAGTGAAAATGAAACTTGTTATGGGAATGTAAAAGTTATGTGTTTCCTTCGGATGTGAAATTAAATGAAGGAGTGGCATTATTTGCATATAAACCTGCAGCCACTATCATTACCATAAAGAGGAAAAGTATAGAATTATAACCTGAAATGATGCTATTCCTTGGCTTAATTTTACGAACGCATGACGAAAACAACTTTTCGAGTTCAGATGCCAGCAACAATTTAAAGTCTTTCAAGTACAAAGAATTAAAACACCATTGAGCCTGACTCGTGCAAGAGATTTCAGGAGCATCGTCGTCTTTTTAATTCATCAGTTATCACGTTTAACAGTTTTGTCACACGATTTTACATCGATTATCATTGGTTGACAAACTGCTTCTCTATCTCAAAAATTTCTGTAGAAATGGCTACGTTTAAGAAGGGAAACCCATTACTTTTCTTCATCGACTAAAGTTTGTGTCCTTTCCCTTGCAATATTTCTGGAGTAGGATTACTGCATTCATCATTTTAAACATATAACATCAATACTAATACAGTATACGGAGACAGAGATAAGTATAGTCAGTGCTGAACTCTTTGGACATCTCGTCATCGCAGAAAAGGAGTTTTCTTCAGGTAGTATGTATGGGACATTATTAAAATTAAATGAACTATGTTCGATAAAAACACGATACGATGCAATACACGGTCAACTTTGGGAGGTTCTTTGAAAATCAAATGAAACTTTCACCAATCTCTAGTAGTATTTCTCAAAACCTTACAAGTTGGATTCACGCTAAGCTTAGGATGTTTTATCTGCGCAACCAACAGTAGATAGAAATTCTACAATTAATGCAGTTTAACTGATACATTTACGACATTCATACTTCGTACCACAGTTTACCTCACGTGTGGTACACCTGCAAAAAGGTAACTGTTTCCTTTCTAGTTTACTCATTTTCCATGTGACCACCAACGCGGAAGTGGTTCTTCCTTGGGTTCATTTTGTCTTTGTGACTTCCTTCCTTAGTTCCTTGCATACTCCAGTGCAGCATTTGTTGCCTCTTTCTATTTAGTAGCCAGTTTCTCCAGGTACAGTTTTGGTAAACAGAAATAATATGAAAAGTAACAAAGGATCATGGAGAAGCGAAACAAGAATGGCATTTCCCTGCGGTCACGGACAAACCTTCGCATTTATTATTCCAACTTGCTTCTCGTATAATTTATGCATTTAAAGAATGTGTTTTTTCCACTAAAAAGATAGTAGCAGAGTTGTGGGTAGTGGTCGTTAAATCAAATAAAAAGTGTGAAATTAGGGAGTTTTTATGTTTTAAACTAAAAGAAAAGTGGTTATAAAGTTACACGCGGCACGAGTTTATTAACTTTTTTCAAGATTTTATACTACAACTTGATTTAGTGGAAAGAGCATATGGTGTAATAATACGCAATTTCTACGCACCACATGAAAAAACCATAGAGACTGGTGAAACGGTCATGGCAAATGACTTGCTGCTTTAAAAACGTTAAAGAGAGGTTTTCCAAGTTCACCAAGTGTATGCAGAGCTTTCTGCTTAAAATCATACTTTATAAGATGCAAATCGGAAGTAATTGAGATAATTATGGTGATAGTCATCTGCATTGCATTATATTCTTGTATACCTATGTTCATATTTTCCTACCTTCATTCCGCATTCCAGAGTACATGAAATGCAACGTAATAGGCAGCTAGAGAAACATAAAGCAAAGTTCTTGGTCTCTTGGTCTGATTAGCCTCGTCAAGTTTATGGTTGGGCCAAGGAAACAACGAGCACTGTAAATTTTAATAATGAGAAGTTTGTGCGTGCTTATGCATTATAGCGCACACATGCATTCATGTTTACTGAACAAAGATAAGATCATTAGAAATTAGGAGAACATACATGAGTTATTCTACGCACCTTCATTTCCATGCATAATGATGCAATCGAGTCTATGAACAAATAAAACCATGAGTCTTAGGCCGAGCTTTTTTTTCTATTTAGCCAGCAGGCCAGCGTACGAAACTCATTTTGTTTTTGAGGTGAATCAAACCAAAGTCAAAACTGAATGTAACATGCTCGGGAATATAGTAGATTTTATGAGCATGCGTTATAAGCTCAGTAGTAACTGACGATGATCTCAAAATCTCCGTTTTAATTTAAAACTTTCAATAGAAGTTGGTTGTGTTCTAGATAACTGAGAATAAGCAGAAGCAAGGGAGAATGGGAGATGAAAATACAGCCTCAAATTACTGCAGAATAAACACATAAACATAAGTAGTTGTAATATGTTTAACTAGATATCAGAGCAGTTCATGTTGCTCATTTACTGAAAACTTCATGTATCCTCCAATTCCTTCTGAAATATATGTGTGGAGCCATTAATAAGTTATAATGCTGAAGGCAGTACGAAATTAAGGTAGCTTTAGTACAATATAGTGTAGTTTCCGAATATCGTATTGAAATCGAAATCGTAGTTATGTCTGAATTTTCTCCATAACCAAACGATCACACAATGTTTAATTTTTTCGTTTTTTTACTGACACATCCTCAGTATTTTGAATTTTAATGTTTTTAATCCAGCTGTTGCTAATAGTGGCATTGGATCTTTTTTGCATTTATGTATGTGTAGTCCTATAATGTCAACTAGAAACACCTGAAGCCAAGTTTTAAGGTTATAGGACATTTTGCTAAATCCAACCCACCCACTCTCATCTCATGCACAATTTTGCCCCATTTCTATATTTCAACTTTCAGAGAAGCTCCCCGCATATCCTTATGGTAGCTCATGGTTCATGCATAACGCATCTCATTGCATTTTATCTCTTATTTTCACAAAGAGTAACTTGATTCCCATTTTTGACCCCCGACAAACATAACTATCCCAAATAATGACTAATATTTTCACATTTCCATAACCGTTTTTACTTGACAACTCAAAAGAAGCGAGGATTATGGATGCATAATTTTCATAAAATTATCATGGACTTATGTGTGTGTGATTGTGATGATCATGGTCGGATTCAATCTGACTAGAATGAAAATTAGAATGCACACAGAGATTGGTATGGTATAAGTATGCATACTTTTGGCAGTAATTAACATGTAAATAAGGACTATTTACGTCCATTTAGTACTTAAGCTTTAAACGTGTTATTAACCAAGCTATCTTTTTCCTTCTCTGTCAACACCATATTTTTTCCTTTGTTGTACCGCTGTCTTGAGAATTTGCATGTTCTGAATACTATTATTATAGATATGAGGATGTCATTTGCAAGATTTTTGCCTTTTTCGGTGAAAATTGTTACGAATCTTTATCTTAGTCTGTATGACAATACAGTGATGTGTTTAGGCACGTTAGAAACCTCCACATGAGAAAACAACAACGCCTCCACCCTTCGTCCACCCGTTTAAACGAACTTACGAACACCTTCATAAAAATGTCATGTTTTGCAAGGCCTTTAGGTTTAAAAATAGAATTCTGCGTGAGCATATTAACAGCAATAACATGGATTTTTGATTAGAGTGCGCTGCGATGGAGGCTCAAAGTGTGGGTACAGCACAACATATATCCCCATTTGGGCTTGCAGATATAATTGGCGGTTTTTGTAGACGCAGACAAGGGAAATAGAAATAAATAAGATGGATTGTCAACAGGCCACCGTTAATTATACATTACTAAACGGTCATTTTTGTTTTGACACATAAATTCATGTTCTGAGCTATACTGATGGTACAATTACAGGCTATGATTTCACTGACGTGAGTACCACAACTCGTTTAGGTTAGTTATTTTAATTTATTCTTCCTTCAGCTATGGAAAGAATTGTAATACTTATAATTATTGTTCATTAAAGGACCATCAGTTCCTAAATTAAAGCATGTTCAGGGGCTATAAATTGCTCTATTAGGTATTCTACTATGACTTTTCTGAAATGACATACATAATATTTAAATGCATGGAAATAGCTATGCTCCCAGCAGTTAAACGATGTACCTATATTATTTATTTTATGAGTTCATTTCCGAACATCGTTGTGGCATTTTTGTCGTCGGTATCGTAAACTTTGTCATACATCAAAATATTCCACCCCGGTCTCCTGGAAATACCATACCTGTACAAGATATCTATGTAGTTCTCAACTGTATTTTGTTAAGGTATGTATAAAAACATTAATATATATTGCTTCGCTTACTAGAGAACTTACAAAATGTTTCACCGAGTGCCCCTTCTAGTAAACCCTAACCGGAAATATTTTACACGAGAAAAGTAGGCATTTCCTCTGTCCATATTTTCGTCAAAAAAGACTTGTCATATTGTTAATACGAGTGTAGCTTTGGCCTTCACCGTCATGCATTAGTCATTCGTTACATTTCTCGCAAAGCTAGTTCGTCTCAAGTTCATCATTCATCATCATCAGTCTCATTTCATTTATATGCCACAGAACAGACCTATAAAAATTATGAACCCTTTCCCGTCTTTGTTATGTTTTTTTCATCAGCAGAGTCTTTCATGAGTTAAACCCAACAGGGCAAACGAACCAAGTCAAGCTACGCACCGCTGGAATGACAATAGCCATTATCGTTCTGCACTTTTCCTGTCATTCGAGTAATGGAATCAAGGGGAGAATTTGGGGAAAGGAAAAGGGAGACTACCGCACACGCACTCAAAGAAAAAGCGTGCAGTTGTACCTAGTCACCGTGTAGAAATGCCGTGTGTGAAGTTCATCAATGTTGCATTAAATGGACACAATGGACTTGTCAGGATGATGACTTCCCACCTATGTCAAAGAACAACAGGAGAAGAAGAAGCAAGTGGATGAATATTTTTGCATGGTAAAATGAGACGGTATAAGTATCCTGTTGTTATTTGTGCATGCTGAGAGGAAACAATGATTTGAACAGTGTTTGGATATGTCTTAAGGTTTAGTTTAGTTCGAAGGACACAGCAAGAAGCCAATGTATTGTCACTCTGATATTTGTTGGAAGTTGTTGTTGGTTGGTATGCTTAATCATTGATTAGGATATTACTACATTGGATATAATGTTACGTTTGGAATAGAATGTAGTAAGTCTCGGAGAATAGATTTTTCCAAGAGAAAAGGGGAAATTGTGCGTGCATAAATGCAGTGCTAGGCTGCAACTGAATTCGACATTGAATTAAAACAGTGCATTCTTCTTCTCCAAGAGACGGGAAGTAGTGGGTGAAATACAGAAAAGAAAAAACTGGGGGAGTACACGAGAAATTTTTCCCCTGTAAATTGCACCGAAGCAAATCAAAGTAAATAAAAAGATTTTTCCTCGGCAGAGAAAAAAGAAGACATTCTTAATTCTAGTGGTAAGATTTATGTTGTCGTAATTTCCTGAATGGTGATGTAGCCTACATGGTCTGGTGCTGGTGTGATGTTCGTTACTTTTACTTGTTATAAGAAATTGTAGCATTCGAGAAATTGCATAAGAAGAGATGGAATACATTTGCTGAAGTAATTTAAAATTTAGTGTTTTGGGGACGAGATAATGCGCATTTTGTTGCAATGTGTGGTTTTTTAGAGATAAAATGTCCTTATTCCGTAACAATATACTTACAACTTAAAAAGTAGTCGTAACTCGTAACTAAACAGATTGTATCGTCACTTCTATTGTTCCCGGTTGATTCTATGATTGAACACATGCTTAGTTTGTTTGGATTTACTTAGGAACTAGGAACAATGTACAACTTACGATTAGTAGTATACTATGAGCGTGATCTGATGATATAATAATAGATTTATCAATGTATTTGTGCTTGGTAAATTTGAATGGAATGGAACACTTATACTTGAACATAAATAGATACGTTTTAACTTTTTGTTGACTACCAGTTCCAAAACTTAAGCAAATTCAGTTAAGCGTATCAAATGATTCGTGAATTCATTTAGAAATTTATATAGATATCTGTAATCTGTACATAATAGCTATACACGAACATACGGATCAGGCCATGTCCTGAGTTCAGAGTTCACATGAAATTAAAATACAGTCATAAGGATGGATGGCAAAGAATCTTCGTTTGGACAGCGTCAATTAACAAATGATTGTTATTGGCCTTCTGGTATGCGGGTGCATTGATGAAAATGCAAAGTTAAATAATGAAATGATATCCATCCCACAAATCCCACTTCATCTTAGGAGAAAGTATAATCTTGAACTTGAGAAAGTTAGAGTAGCTTAAGATAAATGCAACTAGGTATATGTACCAAAGACAAACAGTAGTGACCAATTAAATTAAAGTAAAAGCAGGATTTGGTGGAGTTTTGGCATAATATATATCCAGTCTCTTGGGAACAATAATAACCTCTCTACTGCACTTGCTAGCAACTTTCTTCAAACCTCTACAACTCGGCACAAACTTCATCATTATCTTTAGAGAAATTTGATGATGAATACTATACGGCTATCTTCTTTAATAAATGAAAGTTTTACAGGAAGACTTGAACAGAAGCGTGAATATGCAAGTATAACTTGTAGTCATAGTAAGAAATTGCTTTACAGAGTGTTCGTAACTTTTCCACTTCCTTTCTTTCCACAAACAACATTTTGGTTTCCTTCTGGAGAAACTATTGTCACGTGTCATGGAATCATTACGAAATATAGACTTCCGTTTTCAGTTCCATCTCAGAGAGCGACGGCAATACGATATATCATTCTGGTTGACGTCTTCGCTTTCTTTTGGGTCTCGGTCTCACGCTTCAAGCTCACCTGTCGTAAACTTTATTTCCAATTTCCAAACTTTTATTCACATTTCTTTCCAGACACATTGATACATTTTTTCTGTGGTAGTTTTAAGATATTCCCTTATAACATATCAATATCCTAGACAAAAAACACGGAAGAAACTCATACCTTCATTTCAAATTCTACTTCCACTTTCTCTCTCCTTTACTTTTTCAAACCTCTTCCACAAACAATATTCCTTAGTCCAAGACCAGACCGATCAAATAATTCGATACACAAACTGCAATAATAGCAGTTATTGACTTGGTTCGTAGTACTCATTGCAGGGACATTGCATGTCCGTGGCCAAGGGTGCAGGGAGGGGGTGCAACCGGTGCATTTGCACCCCCCTGGTGTTTTGGAAAAAAAATGTTTTATTGCATGCATTAAACTTTCTGGTTGATACTCTATGAAATTTTCTTTCTTTTTACAACATTTAACAATTTTGTAATAAGTACTTTGAATTTGCGCCTCAAGTTTACAAACTTTACATAAGGAACCTTCTAAATACTTAAATATCACCCAAATACATCAATCATGGTTTCATATGCTTATACATACTTTGATTTCCCTTTAAACTACATTCCAAACTTTGTGAACCTTTCTTCTACCTTTCGAAAGGCTTACAAAAGCATCCACAATATACATATATAATCAAATGATTTGTCAATTGATTCTCAAAAATTCCAAACAAAAGAATACAACAAATCATTTAAATAAATTATTTGTTTGTTTGGTCTATAACAAGTTTCAAGTTAACTTTAATATATATGAAAGTCTGTTTGAAAACTTTAGGTTTCTGTTGTAAGTTTCGGGCTTAATTATTTGAATTTCCTTTGAGATTAACAAACTTACTCTTTAAATATTTGGACTTTTTTTAAGATTTGCAGTTATTAATTTACAATATTTAGTTTTTCCTTAAGATTTACAAGCATTGGTTTAAAATATTTAGTTTACCTTAAGATTGACAAGCATTGATTTAAAATATTTGATTTTTCCTTAAGACTTGCCAGCATTGAATTGAAATATTTAGTTTACCTTAAGACTTACAAGCATTGATTTAAAACATTTAGTTTTTCCTTATTATTTACAAGCATTGATTTACAATAATTGGTTTTTCCTTAAGATTTACAAGCATTGATTTAAAATATTTAGTTTACCTTATTATTTACAAGCATTGATTTAAAATGCTTGGTTTACCTTAAGATTTACAAGCATTGTTTTAAAATATTTGGTTTACCTTAAGACTTACTAGCATTGATTTAAAATATTTAGTTTTTCCCTAAGATTTACAAGCATTGATTTAAAATATTTGGTTTTTCCTTAACATTTACATGTATTGATTTAAAATATTTAGTTTTTCCTTAACATTTGCAAGAACTGATTTAAAATATTTGGTTTTTCTATAAGATTTGCAAGAATTGATTTAAAGTATTTGGTTTTTCCTTTAAGACTTACAAGCATTAATTTAAAATGAAGGGGTTTCCTTTAGAATTTACAAATTGTCGCTGGAATGGTAATTTGTTTTAAAAATTTACGAACTATTTCTTCAAATATTTGGATTTTATTTAATATGTACAAATTTATGTTTAAATTGTTTCGATTTCGTTTAAATTTATAACTTTTGGTTTAAAGTTTACGAACATTGTTTTCAAATATTGGGACATATTATGAAATTTACGAATTTGTGTTTATAGTGATTGGGTTTCCTTCAAATTTTACAATACTATGATTTAACAGTTTGGATTTTCTCAAAGATTTACAAACTTTTATTTAAATATTTGGATGCCTTTTAAAGCTTCGGACCAGTTTCTTTAAAATATTTGAGTTGTTATTCATTAGTTTGATATATTACATACAATATAATAAATATATACAATAAAAATATATTACATAATTCTATTTCAAATGTTTTAGGTTTCTTAAAATGTGCAAACTTTTAATCAAAATATCGCTGTTTCTTTGAAACCTTGCATTCTTTCCTTGAAATTTTCCAATTTCCTAAAACTCAGATATTAGAAACATTTACATAAAACAAATACTTAATTCGTCATGAAACGTTTTAAGTACCTTGATATTCTCAGTTTCAGGAAAAATCTATCCAAAAAGCATTTCAGGAAAAATTGAATCTATTCTCGACAACAAAATTTTCTCGTTGAGGCACAAATATATGAAAGGTTATCAAAAACCACCATCTTATAATCAAACTCTTGTCAAAGGTTTAGGTCAACAAAACACATTACATATGCGTGTGTTACGTTTAAAAAAATTAGCTTGCACCCCATGGCGGAAGGTCTGCCTGCGCCTCTGTCCGTGGCATATTATGGAACTTAATTGAAACCGAATGGGACCTTCAAAAACTTTTGATCGTCTTGATATCTCTCTTAAGAAAAACTGTTTAAACAAGTTTTCTTGTCTCATTAATGTATAGATTTTTGATTTAAAAAACTGATATAAGGATTGTAAATCGGGTGTAAATGATTAAAGTAATTGTATAGAATTCCAAAAAACACGAGATCTTGTACATTAGAGAGTACATTGTCATTTGGAAATCAAAAGTATAAGTGATAACGCCCTGATGCTGCTGTTTTTAAAGTTACGATAAATAATAATCAATCACACGAAAACATCTTAGGATTAAATGTATTCCCCTCCTCCAAAATTATATCATATTATATATATTGCGATTAAGATTTTAATTGGAAGTGCAAGTTTTCTTCTAGGAGCCCCTTATTTCAGTGATGACATTCCAGACCCTAGTAAAAAAGTCTCTCCACTTCCAACTTCTGTTTTTGAAACACAAAGTAAAAAGTTAAATCCAAAAAATAAAGAAAGCGGTGTAAGCGCGGAATGTTGCGGATGAGATTCACGCTTCACTCGTCATCTTCATCAATTTCTGGTTA
Organism: Willowsia nigromaculata; assembly: GCA_034700605.1. Classification (NCBI taxonomy): domain Eukaryota; kingdom Metazoa; phylum Arthropoda; class Collembola; order Entomobryomorpha; family Entomobryidae; genus Willowsia; species Willowsia nigromaculata. The sequence goes on along the minus strand of JAQIXX010005078.1, from coordinate 3,988 downwards.
TTTCGTGTGCTTCGTCTAAAAATGCAGATAAGAGGGGGAAGGGAAGGGTTAGTCATGGCTTATTCTCAGACCTCAGACTATGATGATGCTTTTTGAAGTTTATACATTCTAATTGTATGCATGCTATTATGCACTCCTCCAAAAACTCAACAAGTTCAAGTCTTTCCCTCCACTCCTCTGATTCATGTTTTTTGCTTACAATTTGTGCGACAAACAGTAATGTCAATGTCAGTCTGTTGTATCTATTTCAGTCATGTAGAGCATTATATTCGAGCTTGCACTCGAAAATACAAGAGTGAACAGCTCTCTAAAAATAGGCTATAATATTTTGACTTGAAGTTCTCGTTTACAAGATTACCCATGTAGTAAAAAATGGAGCTAAAAAAAGGAAAGACAGTGACAAAGAAGGTTCTGATTGATAAATATTCTGAACGTGTAATGGCTGCAATTCAAAATAATTCATTATTCTGAATTTTTGAAAGTGTAAGGTGATAAGAAAATGGAAAATGCAGCAAAGCAACAGCTCGATATCAGCTTAGCTGATTTATTCAATTTACGGACCAAACTGATGATTTATTAACATTACTGAATATAGAGAGATGTTAAAAAAAAATTTCGCGCTAGCAGCTTCGCCATATATTTTAAATTGTTACGCACATGTTTGGATTTATAGAAACTGATGGACTCATCCCCTATAATAATTAAGAAAGAAAGTTGCTTCCTCAACAAGAACACAAGATAAGATTTAAACATTCGAAATCGGAAAGATTATAATCTGTCTAAATCAATAATCGGAAAAAATGCACTATGTCTTATATTTTGATTGCTGAATGCCAAAAGGAAACAGAGTTACATTGAATTTTTATGATACAAGTAAGTAACTTTACTGTAATGTGTGCCTTTCTAACTAAGAGCGGTCCCACTGGCTTGTTTTTTCAGTACACTTAATAAATAAATTAATAATACACATAAATTGTTAACTAAATCGCGTTACAAAATTGTAAATTAAAAAATGCCAGCTATAGTTATAAATGATGTACTCTGCAACATACTTTGAAAATAGAACACTTTCACTTGAAAATTGTTTGGAAACAAGCTTCACATGTAGAGTGTATTTCTTAGGCCATTAGTGCGTTAACAGTATTGTTTAAAACAGTATCCATCATATCGAGAGCGGTCCTCTTCTGAATGGGGAATAAAGGTCCCATAAGAAATCCAGTTGGTTTCATAGACAATAACTGCCGTCTCTCCCATCTACTCAACATGATTTGACGTTTACTTCTCCAAAACCGAATCATTTCCTCCGAGTATGTGATAGGCATTGAGGCGTGATGAACAAAGAAGAAGATAAGCCCCGTAACCAATACAATTGTAAAGCAGAACAATATGTAGATGGTAAACTCTAACTGATCCATGTATCGAAGTACCCCAAAGTTTGCGATAACAAGAAGGGCCATTCCCGCAGCAGCCATTGCAGGAGTGTACAAACTGTTTAGATCATTACATGCAGAAATAAGATAATATAGCTGTCTGTGAATTGCAAGGCGTTCTTGAAAATTGCTTTTCATCGGTAATACTACAAACTCTTCTCTCGGGCTTTCTTTGCACTCATCATTTGTTAGCGTTTCATTGCAAGGGATAGATTTAGATTGATCCTGGTTTTCATTTCTGATTGTAGCTTGAGTAATTGGTGTGTTAGATTGCGTCTTCTTCTTTAGTTTTTCACAGGTTACACTATCTTTGTAATTGTCTGCCGCAACATTAGTGAAAAACGCTACTCCAGCTAACATGAGTAAAATAACATCCAAACAGATAGCGCAAGCATAGCTCAAAACAAATGTATTCAACGCCACGTCAATTGTCAGCCTCAAGTTATCTGGCAAGTTGGGAAAGAAATATAATAGCGTAAGGTTTACAGGACCATAGGGTCGTAGAAATGGGAATGTGATGCCAGCTAATGGGAAAAGTAGAAACCCGACAGCTAGTCCATATGCAACCACTTCGGGGTATTCTGGAATGCGTTTTGTTATCGGCCATGGCCAACCATGATATTCCGCATTTCCAAGCTGGAACGACAACGTGTTGTGATTTGCAATATATTCTATATCAAAACTGAGGGAGTCAAAATAGTACCAGGAGACAAAATATTGAACCGACATGGAAAACATGAAGCTGTGAATCATGAGTTCTTCCTTGTTAGCTTGAGCAGAATTCCTCCAAAGAGAGAATAGATGAATTAATGTAATCACAGTGCCGATTATTGTGGTTACTATCTTTTGAAGATGCCACATGAACATCTTCCAAGGTTTGTCCTTTTCCATCGTAGGATTTTTAACAAATCGATTGGTGTGCTTATCATAGTGAAGGGGTAGTTGAAGAAAATGCTGAAGTAGGAGATGTACGTTTAGGAAGGATTGACAAACGCTCATTTTGCGATAACTTTATAAAATTTGGTCAAAATATTATTTTAAAATATGGAAATACTATGTATGAATTGCGTTGTACTAAGCAGTACAGCTTTTTTGTATTTTCAATAATTTATACATACTCTGTAACAGCAAAAATTGGACTAGTTCGTGTCTTTATAGCAAACAACTATAACATGCAATACTGCAACAAATGAAAATATAGTTTGTGGGTATATTTAGACCATTGATTGGATATTTTGAAAAAAAATTAAAAGAGTTTTTTGTTATTTGATTTTCTAGGAATAAATAGGATTTTTAATTGTTTTCAATATTAATGAAAAGAAAAAAATAAATCAGTAAACTAGTGCATAGAAAAGTGGCGAAGCGTCAGTCGACTGTCGAACATAGTCTAGAAACATTACTAATTTTTGAACATGTCAAATGACTAACTAACACTTATGACCTTTGAAACTTCCACGAATCTCAAAAGACATTTAATATGGAAAATTATAAATGACCAAATGACAAGTGACAAATGATACCAAGATGTGATATAATATGTCTTTATGTATACTGAGACGGAGAGAAAAAACCGCTACAACGGTTTGTAACGGTCACTGATATTCGATAATTTCGATAGATATTACAAGGCAAGGACAAACGGACGAGCAGTGGTAAGTTAATAAAACAAGAAGTCGGAGATATCAATATTTAAAAAATAACATTTTCGTGAGTTGTTGTTTTCCTTGAAGATTTTAGTTTAATACAAAATAAGAAAAGTCATTTAATTTTGAAATTTACTTACAACATGAATTCGCAATATTGATTTTATTTATAAACGGAAAATTCCGGTATTATATGTCTCCGCAAATTCTGAACAATAAAACCAATTTTGTTTGCAATGCAAACTAATTTTGTCGTGAGTACTCATAAAACAATAATTTTTTATTTCAAATTACAGTTTAGATCAGATTAATCAATATATTTCTCACACAACAAATTGTTTCAAAGCTCTTTGGTCAAAAAAGTTTTAATATGGTATATACTTAAATGCAGCAAGATTTGGGCAGATCAAAGTATACAATGTACAATAATTCACGTTCATCTGTGAAATATTTGCAAAAGTAATGAACAATAAAAATAAAATGCTTTGCCCTTAGCTAGCACGGATGTAAATTCATACGCTGTGATGATGTCTAATGGTCAATGGTTCATTTTTTGAGCTTGGGCGATAACACTCCTTAGAGCGTTAATTCTTCCGTCTCCAAACACATGATTAGGAAAAACATTGTCCTCAATTTTCTCACAAACCTTTCCGGTGAAAGTTAGATCTTTATCGGCGTTTTCCATGAGAAGTTCCTTGGCTTGCTGAAATGTAAGCTGCTTGTTTCTAGTTTTGAGAAGAGCAATAGTTCCAGCGGCCATTGGAGAAGACATTGAAGTTCCAGACAGGACTGCATATGCGTCGTCAGCCGTATGATAGGCGGAAACTATATTTGATCCTGGAGCAACGATTTCAGGTTTCATTCTTCCATCGGTTGTGGGTCCAACTGATGAGAAGGAAGAAATCTCATCCGTGA
>JAQIXX010005077.1:0-14706 GCA_034700605.1 Willowsia nigromaculata | reverse complement strand
TAATAAACGCCCCGGCGTCTACGGACGAAAAAATCGATTTTGCACGTAGACGCCGGGGCGTCTATTTCAGATTTTACATTCATATGTACTCAAATGGGGAATCATCATTTGTTTCCTAAGATGAATGCGAACATACGAAAACAATCACGTTGATTGATTTTCTTAAGAATTTTAATCATCCTGATCCTCACTTCCTCGTTATCTCACAAAGTAAACTTGTACTCAGGCTTATTGCCGTTGAACTCTCAAAGCCATAATAAGCTTTCTAGAATACTGCGAAACTACAAAATTGCATTGATCCTGAAGATGAATGAAACGCTTTGATTGGAGTAAAATACATCTGTTACGTCAGCAATACACACTTTCTGTTCTTTTACTTGCAACAAAATCCTTAGATTTTTTAAATTCTTACCAATATATCGGATTTACCATGATTCTCTTACATGAATTGGATATGTATGTTTCGTTGAGTTATCTTACACGACGGAAGACTTTGTAACGTAGAAAATTCATCAGAAGCCTCCTCTTCTCCAAGTTGACTGTAGTTTTGGCTGAAAATTTTGAGTGTGGCAAATGCTCTGATGAGAAATCTGAATGCAGTGACATCACCGACATCGACGTTAGGTTGCTCAATCCTTAATGATAAACAAAACTTAACCACTTTCAACACCTTAACTTACAAAATCTAACGTTCCATTTTTCTAAAATGCGTTTAGCGCACTAACAATGCAAGTTTTTCAATATTGCTGACTTTGCAATATCTTTGTTATTGATTATTGTATAATTGCAATTATGGAACTGTTTCACTCAATTCGCTTATCTGGTGTTAAATTAGTTTTCGTGGAATTCTTTAATTTTGAGCAGCGGACTTCGCTTAGCGGAAGCTTATTTATGCACTCCGAACAACACATAATTCAGATGACAACATAAACACAAAACTAAAATTTTGTTCTAACATTTGCAGCCAGCCAGAAGTTAAACAAAATAAAATATTGCACTATCATAGAGTGTGGATTATCTTTTGGAATAATAAAGTAAGCGTATAACTTTGAAATGAGTTAAACCCCAACTTATACAGAAAATCTACGACAAGATCACAAAGCCCTGGCCATTTGGGTTTTTAGTTTCCGGAAGCCCATAATCAGAAGAAAATTTGAGCATTTCAATTTGTCATGAGGCGTCGAAAATTCTTTGAGAATGCAATCATGTAAACATACCTATTTGCAAGCAAGCCCCCGGATTATCTAAAATTATCAAAATTACTTTTAAAATCATGAATATTGTGGTCGACGTATAAATAAATTAAATCAAATCAATCTATATTTATTTCATTGGTCTACTATAGACATTTTAAGATGAATCCATGGATATAAACAGCATCCAATGCTCTTTGCTAAATTGTAGATAATGTATTAATCTTTTGTTATCATAACTTATCATTAAAATACTGCTTTCTTTTAAATACAGGGGTGATCCCTCAGAAAACCGTTATTAGTCTCACAGTGACACATGCATATGCATAAAAGTATACTTTTATGTCTTCCTCCACAAAGCCACAAGCTCCAACTCTTCGAGCATCTCATGCTTAAAAGAGGTGTTTTGTGGAAAAAATTCAATTTCCTGGATCAATTGAATGCTCCATGGGCAGATATGAGATGGTGAATGCAATAAATATAACATATATGCAAACATTTATATTTCATTTAAGCATTCAGATGAATATTTTTATCCAAAAGCACAAATACATAACTCAAATTATAAAGTGCCGACATTCGATTGGAATTCGGATATTTTTATCTTTTTCATGTTCTAATTATAGATTGTTTCCCTTGGTTTATCTTATTGTGTTTTGAGAACTTGAAGAGTGCTCTTACGAAACCATCTTCACAATATTTTGCATCACGAACTTGGAATCGCTTCCCATCATTAGACCGGGTTTTTGGGAAGAGCTATTAACAATCTCACATGTCACTTGTAAACTGTGCATTGTCACAGCCCCAGTAGTGATCTAGATTTGAAAATGAAGTAGCCGAAACAAGAGTAGCGACACGGCCTTCGGTACAGTTTTTAGTTTAATAGTTTTCAAAAATTATTTCATTTTCCTCAGCAAATAATGCTCGTGATCCTTACCCTCGATTTCTTTACAGGAATTCGTAATTAGAAACATTGTGAGAAGTTCATGAAAATCTAGGATACCCAAGTTGTTCCGACAATTAAACTAATTCAATTAATTGCAGCAAATCTTTTTGAAATATTACACTTAAATCTAACCAGCATAAGAAATAGAGAATAACAAAATAAAAGGAAACTAGAAGAGTACCGACGGTATTTCCTCCGACCTGTTTCGCCAAGGAGAAATCCATCCCTCAGGGACTGCAATAGTTTTGATGCAGTTGTTTCTAGCGTTCAATCTTCCAACTAAAAAATTGAGAAATATTTTTGAAACGTTCCATATGATTTACGCTAAACGCAGTTAAGATTGTCACCGACTTACTTGGTCTGGGAGCTCCTGAACTGCATGCAAATCTACAGCCGACCTCTGAGGTTCAATGTGGGGATCAAATGACTTCCTAGTCAGGAACAAAATCTGAAACTTTATTGAGAGAGAAAGTCAGGTTTGTAGGAGCATGCTGACAAATCCAATTGCGAATTTTGGAGGACGTTCTTAAAGTGCATACTTTGTAGAGCAGCTATATTTGGCGTTGAAACATTGAATGGTGATTAGTGTTGATTGTGACGTTGCTCGTCGTCAATCTTATGATATGCTCGTGCAGCCTCGCTCATCGCATCCGTTCTGTTGAAAAATCTTTAGCAAGAAGAGGAGGAATTGGTTTGATTCTCAGTTCTAGGAACTAATTATAACACCATTTCATTATTTTAAAGGTTTCATTATGTTATTAAACTTCTTGGTTTGCTTAATACTACGAGCAAATAATTTACGGAGTTGAGTTGAGCAGAACGGCAAGTTAAGCATTTTCAAATCTCCAATTTTATTGTAAACTTCATGCGAGGGGAGGATACTTCTCGTACCTAGGGTAATGGCACATTCGAAAACATCTTTAAACTTCCACAACATACTAAAATATTGGTAGAGCAGTTAGTGATGATGATTCACTACATATAAATTTTCTGTTTCACAGCTATTTTCGATGTTCTTCTCCAGTGGCCACCATTGTCAGCCGGTCTGCTCACTACTTCCTTGCTTCGCTTACCCACAAGCTTCCACTGTTTCAGCGTCGCTCTTTCCAGCGTTGAAGCATCTGCTCTACTGCAGCACCTTTACTAGTTGGAACAGCGGAAGCTTGGAGGTGCAATGCAAGGAATCTGTGAGGGTCTGTTCATGTGTCTTTTCTTCTAAATTTAGGGCTTCCGCTTAAAGACGTTCCTCGTAAGTTTCTGAATAATGAAATAAGTGTTTAGTTGTAAAATGGTTTATTTCCCACCTTAAACAACAAAGTTGCCGCAAACTTACAAATAGTTGGTCATTAGATTCTATGTTTTCTGGAAGCCCAAAAATTATCGAAAAAACTTGGACGCAATTCGTGGTGAACTCTTAGCAGAGCTCATCAAGTTTTTTCGTCCATTATAAATCTTTGGTAGTTGGGAATTCAATCATCTTAATTTACTTCCATTGCTTCTAGAGGCATAGATATTAAAAATGATTTATAAATATAGCAAAACAAATTGGTTAAGCCCCAGAGTTCAACTGTGCTAAAATATTACTCCCTAAATTAGCAATTTAATTGTTAAATTTAATTAATTTCATTAAAAGTGAGAAACTAAAACTTACATGACAAAAGTGCTACAAATTTTTAAGTAATTGGCTGTCTGGTTCGCGAAATTCCGGAAGCCCAATTATTAGCAAACAATTTGAGCCCACAATTCGTCATGAAGCGCAAACATTTACAGCTTCTCATTTCAAATTTATTCATCCCCCAATAATCTTTCTTTCAAGACAGCAATGTAATCTTTGGCAGTATGGTAATTGGTTCCACACAAGTCTTTAACAGTGTAAACATGTTGCTGCTTAGAGAAGTAATTTAATTGTTTATTGTAGGATACTACGATCATTAGGATGAACATTTCTCCGCCGCATACATATCCAGCTTGATCACAACTTCAGAAATAGTAATATTTTGCTGCCTCAGGGAGCGTTCTTTTGTCCAGTTTCAAAGTCTGCAGCTCATCAGTCCTGACGGGTGACTATAAAGGAACACATCAGAGTAGTTGAGACGAAAATAGAATTGTAAATGAGTAGAGAAGGAAAACTGTAAGTTAAATTCTTCACTCAAAATTGTTCTTGAAAATTCGAAGGGTGAAATTATCAAAGAAATAGGCACTGTCTTTTCAGATATGGAGATATTTCAAGTGAAGTTACAGGGTGAGCAAGAGGAGCTACATATATCTCTACTCTTAAATTAAATAACTTACAAACTAAGTATATATTAGTGTTATTGTCGTCAAATCCTCAAGAATAAACTATTCAAATTAGTTTGCGGAGACCAGATTAGTGACTGAGACTGAGCATTCGTTACAGTTTTCAACTTAACAATTTCGAAAATCAATTTACTTTACAATGCAACCATCTCCTGTGATTTCCGCTTTAAATTAAATGGAAGAAATTTGTGATCAGACATATCGCAAATTGTACCAGTAACTTTGTAATTTTTAACTGAAGGCTCCGCAAGTCCCTCAATTCCTAAAAGACCTGCGACCTAACTCAAAAGTTCTGGGTCGGGGTCAACCCACATCATCGTGGACAGAAAAAACATCTTATTACAATTCGAGAACTATGCCCTTAGGTCAAATGGGAAAATCTGGAGCGTGCTGGACAGGTGTGTTTACTTTTCAGAACAGGTATGCTTCCAAAGTCGAACAATAACTGGTCGAGGCTGTGATGTTGCTGCTGATCTCATACGTCGCCTACCTCCAGTTGAGAAGTCGGCAGCAGTAAAAAAATCGGTACTATTTTTAGTAACGATCTATTTTTAATAAGACTTAAAATACACTGGTTGACGTAAAAATTACACAAAAGCACTCAAGTTTGTTCTAAACTTCTCCAACTGTAGTTGAAACTGATGTTCTAAACTTTTGCTTTAGGCTGCGGCTGTGTTGCCCTGAATTAAGACCGGTACCCTACCTGACTAAAAATTTGCACGATAAATATTGTAAGCACTTTCCGTAGGAGTTCGACTAGTACTTAAACATTTTAAGGAGGAAACAGTAAGTGAAATGACGTTGTTTTTTAACAGAAAGTATGACGAAAACTTTTATATGTAAAATATTTTGACACCTGTGTTCAGAATATATTTCTAATTAGAGAAGGAAAAGTAAAGCAGAATGATCAAAAACCATCAACTTCTGAGAATTATTCCTTTGTAATACCAGTCGTTGTGAAACAAATGATAGAATACCATTTGGACTTGTGGAACTCCAGAACATGTTTTTTGAAATGGAATACGACGCTTAAATAACCCCAAGTTTTTTGAAAATACCAGCATTTCATTTTTTAATTTTGTAAATGGTAGCGATTTTATAAATTAACTTGTTGCCTTCAATTTAATGAAAAGAAATATGTATTTGTCTATATTTTCTTGTAAATATCGCAATACATATAGTGTATTCTTACCGTAAAGCAGACACGCCAAACTATCCCTCGTGAACCTTTACGTAAATGTATGTCACAACTTATTTTAAAGAGTTTTATTTTTGAAATGTGTAGATTGCGTGGACACATCCACTTAAATTTTACATCAGTCAAAATACTTGTGTCAAGAAAAATTTTGATCAATGGATGGAATGAAATGATTCGTCTGGAATTTGAACCAAACTGAGGAAATTGCAAAGAGTAATGGTCACATTTTAAACCCAAAATCGAGCAGTCGAGATCAATGGTTATGGGTAAAGTCAATGGACTTTTCTTCAATTATTGAAATCTGAAGATCTTTTGAGAGAGAGAACCAAAAAATAGGAACATTTGTACAGTTCTTGTTGAGAATTATGGCCAGTTCTCGAAAATTGCTCACTATTTTGAATGATTGTGTTGTTCTTGGAGCTGGAACTGGTCTGGTAACGGAAAGCTTTTATCGTTTCAACTCCCGCTTGCTCTAGAAATATCCATTTGACTCCTTCCCACATGTAGTTCTTCAAATTTAAGTTCTTAGAAACAAAATTTTTTTGCTAGCTTTTTCCTAGCTTTGTATCCTTGCCATATTCATTCAGAGCTTTCCAAATCCTAATGGAATGATATTGATGATTTAAGTAAAACACATTGAGTTAGGTGTTCAGTACAACTTTAAAAGCTCCAGGCCAACGTCAATGTCTCTAAAGGTGTTGATAAACACCAAATTATCTCAGATTTGGACTGCTATTTAGATTCACAACGTAATTACTTCAAATACTGTAGCGTAATTGCTAATTGATGCATTGGCCCTAACAGGTTGGAAAATTTAGTCGGCACCGCTTAGGAACGCGATGGTTTAGTATCTAGTCGGATGTTCCTTGCCCTCCCTTTCTATCCAGATCAGGTCAGAATATGAACTTTTGAATTTTTGAGGGTTTTTTGCGAAAATAATTTCTTAGGTATCTTCATTGCACCCCAAAAATTTCCGGAACATCCTCGAGTTACGCTTTCGAAAGTGACACCTTCAGACATGTTTAGTGCTTACACGACTACCTATAAACGGCACTCTCTAGTTCTGTAATATTTTGGATTTTCGGATATGGAATCCATTGCATTTGTGGTTTCATGGGCTATGCATTTATAATTAAAAAATGCTCAAAGAATAACACGGCTATGACCCATTGTATCGGACTTGAGTATTCCCTCCACAAAGAATAAGAGAACAATCGTTTTGTGCATGAATTGATCCAATCCTGGAAATCAGAAGGACGGGAAATCGGGGAGTGACTTGACAATTTCTAATTTTTAAAATATCTGTGGAAGAAGACGAGTAGTAAAAATATTTAACTTCTGTCTCTAATAATTGTTTGTTTATTTAAAATTAATAACTGTATTTGCTCAAATCATTCCTCATATTTTAATACTATCCCATCTCTATTAATTGTTTGCCCCACAAGCTCACAAGGATAATTCCTATGCATATTGCGTTTTTTATAATTCCCCATCCTAAACCTACATTTTTCCGAATTCCAGTGGGAAAATATTGAAGTATATACATTGCTTCTCTAAACATTCAATACTGTTTTAGATTTTTCGTTTGATTACTGATGACTTAGACATTGCTTCGATTCAATGTAATTCCTATCCGCATTCTTAACGCAGCATGAACAGAAAATAGATATCTCATCAAAAACTGTCTTGTGAACGTTGAAAAATGAAAGTTGTATTTGTGATCCAATTATTAACCACAACGTTGGCAATCATGTAAAGGCATCCAAAAATTAATAAAAATGTAAGTGTTATGACACTGGGTAGATTTATCGAATTTTTGTTCTGTATGACGCATCGAGAATTGTGTGTAAGAACAAAAGTTGAGACTTAATGAGAATTTTGCAAATAATATGCTTTATTACGCGGTCGTTTAAAATAGATAAAAAAGTGTTGAGGTTTATTTTATTTCAGATTTAAATCTCTATCGTCAGTGATAGTAATATATATTTATAAAATGCAGTAATTCTATAAATTTCAATCGGTTTACATCATATAACATGATATCAGGCATGGTCAAAACCCGCGGGAATGGAGATAGAAACCCGTAGGTACGGGTTTCCATGGGTAGCGAGTTTTAATGGGTCTATGCATACATATATTTAGGGCGTAATCTGACGGGTTTTCTATCGCTCTATATGAATGCATGCTATTTTGAATAACACCCAAATACCCAGCAAAACTGTCAGCTGGGTGACCTAAGAAAACCCGGGTTTTAATGGGTCTGCCCAGCTTGAAAACCCAGTGTCCATGCCTGCATGATTTCAACTAGTAATTTGCTACAAATTGATTACATTTTATTGCCAATAGTTAATTGACAAAGTTGCAAAGAGGAGTGTGGCAAAATAATTTACATGAAGCATTTTTCTTGATCACGGTCCCCTTTTGCTTTGGAATTGTTTTCCATATATATTTCCAAACAGCATCAATTCTAAGACAATATAAAATTCTGGAGTATTTTTGGACAGTTAAATTTTATTTGCTGGCCTTAAATTCTGAAAAGATTCCACTATGACAATAAGCGATATTCTTTCAGTCAAAACTGGAACTTGAGTAAATTTCATTATGACGATGATAGATGATCTTGATTTGTTTAGTGTTATATGTAACTAAAGTAGTACTTAACTTTTTTTAAATGTATTTTCCGTGACAAAATTTGACTTTTTTCTTTTCTTCTTTTTTATATTTATTGTGACCCTGATTTTTGTTATTCATGTAATTAAAAGGCAGAGTTTTTGAATAAAGCTAATAATAAAAATTATAAAATTACATGCTGCTGCATCTGTAAACCAAAATTCTCAAGCTGTCCCAGAGGTGAATGTAGAACATGAAGAAATTTAAAAGGTTTTTATGAATTTGCGACATAGTGCCCCTTTTTGTAATCCGGAGGTTCAAATGATCACTTATACTTAAAGCTAAGAGTTGTAATTAAATAAGTAGTACTATGCCAGGCAATTAGAGTCTTCCACTAAAATGGGTGATTCCGGGTTTATTGTGGGGCCGTCCAGGTGTTGTTGATGGACGATTGGATTTGAACGGTATTTGTTCGGAAATGAATTCATATATGAGCAGGTTTATTTAGTGGCATGGAATTATTTCGCACCTTTAAATGGCGGGTCATGCACCTTTCCGTACCGTTTTTAGCCCCTTATTCTGAAAATCGAAATTGGGAGAAAAACCCGCCAAATAAGGGTGATAAAGTCTCAAATGCATTGATTTGTATGGAAATATGTACCTTCACACACCAATAGTGCCCTTACACTACACTTTTTGTTCATGGTTTTAATCCTGTTCACTCTCATTTGAAAAGGAGAAGTCGCCAGAGAATTTGTAAAAACAACAGCTACATACAGTGATATTAAACGTGTTACATTAGCTGCAACAAGGAAAGGAGGTAATATTTTTTGGGAAGAAATTAATATTTCCAAGAATGATTTGAGGCGTGACTGGAGAGTAAAAATGGTGTCATAAAATATAAAAACGGATTTGTATCTTAGTCTCACTTTTGATGCATATTTTTTATGAAACTGAACAAGATTTGAACCAAAGGCAACAAGTTTAAGGGTACTTTTGGTGTATGTAGGAACACATGTCCTTGCACACCAATGCATTATCGACTTTATCACCATTATTTGGCGGGTTTTGCTCCCAATTTTGATTTTTAAGAATAAGGGGCTTAAAACGGTACGGAAGGGTGCAAGACCCGCCATTTAAGGGTGCTGAAAACGTTTTTTCCTTATTTAGTTCCGGAAAGGTAAAACCATGAAAAATTTAAAATTTGCCAAAACTTAAATATAAATATTTCCCTTCAAAAACGATGGCGTTTAGTCAAAACCGCAAGTCTGTATTATTTTTCAAACGGAAGTTATGGACAATTTTATGTACAAAAGGTGGTACTAAATTATTCATAAACTACAAAAGATATTGAAATGAAGCTTTCTGAAATAAATACACAAAAGTATTTTGCGTCCTCGTTTTTCTTTAGAATTCAAAAAAAATAAAAAACAAAATGTTAAAAATGACTTTTTGTTTATTACGTAATACCTTTTTTCGTTTCAAGTTTAAACTTAACTGTTATCAATAGTTACATCAAAATACATCTTGCAAGTAAAAGTAAGTTATGCTGAAAGTAAAAAACTAACTCAAAAATTCATTCAAATTTAATTTTCCTAAATATTGGATGCAGAATTGTTTATGCTCAAGAGCTTAGACGCCGGTACAATTTTATATATTGCTATAGTTATACTTGGTAACGTCAGTTTAGACAATAAATAATGTGTGGGATGCACCATATGGTGCATGAAAATATTATCCCTTCTTGTGAGTCGACAACAGTAGCGTCTACAATAGCTGTTTACCTCAACTACTCACCAGCAGGCACAGTCCAAGACTACACTAAAGTGACTACACTAAAGTCAACAATGACTCAACCTATATTTAAAATTGTCCGGGCGTCTAAGCTCTTCAGCATAAACAATTCTACATCCAATATTTAGGAAAATGAAATTTAAATGAATTTTGGAGTTAGTTTTTTACTTTCAGCATAATTGCAAGATGTAGTTTGATGTAATAATTGATAACAGTTAAGTTTAAACTTGGAACGGAAAAAGTTATTAGGTTATAAACAAAAAGTCATTTTTAACATTTTTGTTTTTTAACTTTTTTGAATTCTAAAGAAAAACGAGGACGCAAAATATTTTTATGTATTTATTGCAGAAGGTTTCATTTCAATATCTTTTGTAGTTCAGGAATAATTTAGTACCACTTTTTGCACATAAAATTGTCCATAACTTCCGTTTGAAAAATGATACAGACTTGCGGTTTTGACCGAACGCCATCATTTTAGAAGGGAAATATTTATACTTAACTTTTGGCAAATTTTAAATTTTTCATGGTTTTACCTTTACGGAACTAAAAAAACCTGCTCAATAGCAGTGTACAGGTTAATAAATCCCTCTAAATGTGCTTTGATTATCTGTAGTAATGGAGCATTCAAGTGTAGTAACGCGGATAAATCTGATATGTTGAAAATTCACACAACTTATTAAGATTTATCGAGAGACAAATAACTGCTACAAAATTTTATATCTATACGCAGTCCATTGACCATTCATACAAAGTACTACGAAAACACGCAGTTCTAAAATTATTTGACTGAACGAATAACAAAGACATTTTTGCAATATATAATTGATTCGCCATGGTAATAAGGTTAGCAACTTATTAGTGGACTCAGGCACAGTTTATTGGAAGAAAATCCATTATTTTAGTATCCTGTCCGTTGCTTCGGTTTTGAAATGTTTGAGTAACTGCATTGTTTTTTATTAATAATTTTTAGTTTAATATTTGTTCATTCAGTTAATTAGAGGAGCAAATCAATGTCCCGAATATCCTTCTTACAAATCTTCACACACAAAGGTTTCCATTATTTTGCTAGGAGGTTTTCAGTGGGTCTCTATATAACGTTTGCCAGACAATAATCCGCAATTGTCTATAAATGTATGCAAATTAATGATATCCGGAGCATACAGCAGCTTCAAGAAAAACAAAGAAACTAATCTGTCTAAAAATCTAACTAAATCTAAATCTACTGAATAAGGATCTTCAGAATCCTGTTGACATCTCTTATGCAACTTGTTGCTGATATGACTTAATTGAGCAATTTTCGGCTCCATGTATAATATGAATTGTTGAGACAAAGTGTTGACTGTTAACGCCGTTAACCATGAATATTTAGCGCGATGATTTATAAATTTCATTGGATAAAGAGAACTAAATCTAACCATCCTAACAAACATTGCAGTAATAAAAAACTACTACGGAGATAAAAATTGATTTCATTAGGAACAGAGAGTATTCTTTTGAAGACTCTTCAAAAATAATGACAACAATCCCACTGAAAGCCTTTTACGACACAATCCCTGATTGTCAAAAACCTTATGTAGCTTAATTTTGGGACTTTTCAAGCCCCAAGAAAGCTTTGAAAGGATTAAAATGGTTTGAGTATTGTCACTTGAGTCACTCGGTATTAAAATTTTCTCCAAATACCTACGTAGATTACATGTTCCAGCACGGAAGTTGTCTTATAAATGATTTTTTTTTCATAAGACGAACAGGACCTGATGCAAGTTATTGTTTCCAATGACATTGGGGAATTGACACCCATATCCTGGGAGTCTCTGCTGTCATTCGTGACGTCAGCCTAGTCAATTTTATACATTAGTTCTAAAGCAATGCGCATTCTTGCTCTTAAATTCTCATATTTCCCCTTACCTCCGTGGCTCTATCGCACAACAAACAAGTCGCTAGGTTGTAGAACTATGTTAGCACTTGTGGAAATGGACAAGGTGACGTTCTTCCAAAGTCGCTTTTGCAGGTAGAATTAAAGATACAAAGAACGTTTACGGCAGCGGACAAATGACTCATCATTACTCATGTATGCTGGAGTCCGCCGAAATTTAGGAACGTTTCTAAGCTGCTTCACTATAAGGGCTAGAAAGACTTTTGATTCCAGTGAAACAAGCTTTTAATTGCCACTCCTACTCAGCATTGTTGAACCCAATCCAAAAAGCTTATATATATAACTAGTGGGAATACGACCCCGTAATTCAAAGGAAAGCAATCAAAAAAACCGTGATGAGAGCGAATAAAGATAGAACATAATAATTCCTGTACGACGACAATTTTTCGCTTTCGTATCCACAAATTCTTTTACAAATCGTGCAAATTCAAATGAGAGATAAGAAAAACCTGTTGATGATTATTGAAAAAGCAGGTCTTATTGTACTACTCCTATTGGTGACCAGACAACAATATGTTCTATCATTTTTGAGTATAATCACAAAAACATTTTGTTGATTTTGCCAGCATCTTCACCCCCTGACCCAATCACTAAGCAACAGCTTTGCTCACGTTGTAAACTTTGTTGGGTGCCTCCGGATTTAAGAATAGTTGTGAATCTTTGAAATGGATAGAACGAATGAAACTTCAAATAAATCAGTTATTTACATATTTACTTCTGTGTAACTTCATGTGATAACACGTTCACTGACATTAGATTATATGATTGGTTCCTTGACAACAATTGCATATCTCAACATGAAAGAAATCTGACTCGCGAATCCTCAAACTTTCTAGTTTTGCAACCCCAGTGGTTACGTAACGAGAATGTTTATTTTTTATTTGCAAAAATTGCATACATTTGTCATGTTTATCTTAGGAAAAAAAATCCTTTATTCAAATTTCTTCTAGCTACATTTCATAGTTCTCCAATCTTTTGTGAATAATTAAGTGGTTGTAGTCTCTGATTTATGGTATCATTCAGAGCTCAGGTACCTCTCAAAGTTCAGGTACCTCTCAAAGTTCCAATGTTCCCGTCGGACCTGGTACCATTTTTTTTGTTTTGCTGAACTCAAATTTGCTCCGGAAGCAAGGGATTCTTTATAATGACCCACGAGACATTTTTAGGAGAGAGAACCGCCATCATATCTTCGGATTTCTAATTAAATGATTACTTTAGACTAGGGATTCAAAGCTGCGCATTCTGCATTTGCTCTTTGCTGCGTCACCTTTTCTTGTTTCCAGATGAACATTTTGCTCATCTCCACGAGAATAATTGCTAGTCTTATTTATTTTTCTAAAATTTCGTAGAAGTTTGTATTGAGCCGCGTCAATGCTTTGCACATGAATTCAGCGTAATATAAGGTACTGTATCGTGAATTCGGAATAAATTCCAAACGCTCAAAAACAAATTATGTTTTTTCTAACTTCGAATTTATAAAATATAAGCGGAATTGTTTAGTGATGACGTTATAAACATTGAATATTTATGGTATTTGAAATAGTAATTGCATTAGATAATTCTCCAGTTTTGTCGGCATGTGCAGATATTGTTACCTACAATTAGTGAGGAATGATATTGTAGTATTGTGGTGTGGACATCATTGGATAAGACTATGGTTGTGGCCTAGGCCTCCTAGGACATTTTTGAAATTTTAAAGTTTTTGCGCCAAATTTTCAAAATTATTATAGATTTTAAAAATCGCAAACAGACCCATTTATAGATTTTAATTTTACACCTTCATGCAAAATTTCATAGCTTTAGCTCAAAAACTGTAGGCGTGAGCGATGCGAAAACATTTGAAACAGTTTTGCTCATATTTCCTTCATTTTACCGAATTTTCACCTAGATCTTGCTGCATATCCTTATTTTTAGATCGTGTTTTACTTTAAACTAAGTACAAATGGTTTCTGAAACGCATGTGGAAAATGCATTCCTATTTGAAAAAGAGTCCCTCCGTAAAAAAATTTGGCAAGTTATTTTCTTGCACACTTTGCCAATCACGACACCGTCGTCCAAACAACTTTACGAGTTTTGAAGTAAATATTTTTTCTCAATTTTTCCCGCTATTTTTTAAAAAACTTTGAAAAATCCTTCAAATCCAAATCCCGTATTTTATTTTATGCAAAATGCAAGAAGCTTTATTGGGATACCTTAATTTATTTAGAAATAAATTGGTGCTACTTTTTGCGAATAATATTGCGAAAACCTCTACATGTTTTGCTAAATTCACTCAAAACCATTGTTTTTGTATGGAATACGGTATGAATATTACATTACAGTGAAAATGCAGTATGATGTATTTGGGGTTAATACCTTTAACTCAACTCGTAAACCAAAATTATACTGTTGGGAATCCGTTTTCATTAGTCGCAGAACAAATTGTTGAGTGTTAACGCGGCTCATTATAAATACTTAATAAAGCATGTACATTAACTAGTAGATGTGATCCATTCCTTTGTGTCTCAGCATAAAGTATGCTAATATCGCAGAAGCAAAGAAGTTGATCATGCCAAGTTACACACATAATCTGTCTTGGATAATATCCATAAATCTTTTCGGCACGAAAACATTCCATTTTAAGAAGAAAACACTTTCCTCCTACTCTTCAAAGCGAAGGCGTGCCTACCACCGCTCCTTTTTTATCGATCAATATTAAGGAAGATATACGACGACCACCACCTTTCTACTTCCA
>JAQIXX010005076.1:0-14712 GCA_034700605.1 Willowsia nigromaculata | reverse complement strand
CTCCAGTGCGTCGAAGAGGGAATCGGCTTCGAGGGGCAGCTGCTGAGGCACTAATAACTCCAGATGAGACAAGTTTGGAAGTCGAAGTTGGTTGTCCTTAATGATGTCCAAATGGTGAGTGCGTAGGACGCATGCCAAAGTGATGGAGGTGAGGGAGGATGGAAGTATGATGCTTTGGAAGTTAATGGGAAGCTTTTCGCAAAATGAAACTCCAAAATCTGTGATCGCTGTAGCCTTGTCCAATATATTTTGGAGAAGACTTGTACTCGTCTCGCACACCTTTTTATCAGGGAAATCGACAGTAAGCTTCCTCAACATGGGGAGAGTGGGAATTTGGAGGAACTCCGATAACGAGAGAGCTTCCAACGGAGCGGTCAACTCCATCTTTAGCCATCCTCCTCCACGCATTCTGAAGCACCTCTGCAATTAACAAAACTTGTATTCAAACCGAATTCTCCAACTATCTTTAAAATCTTTAAACATCGTTCTCGTAAAAAAACAATAAAAACCTGCATACCTCAGAATCGTGAAAATCCTCATTCCCAGGCCCATTTCCCGCTTCCATCACTGCGATTCCTACTGACCCATACAACAATTTAACCAGCTCAACTTTTTAAACACTTTGAACTCTATAACTACACCACTAACTAATTATTAATCCTCCAAACTTGAATGATCAACTCATGTCAGCTGAGAAATATCCCAGAATACCTATCCATACTGAAGTTTCTTCGAGCAAGAAATGACTGTCTCGAGCGAAAGCCGCTCTCGCTTGACATGCAAGATGCAGCTGCACTGCAACATGATCATCATCAGATCTCAACAAAAAATGAGCAAATGTGAAATGTCTACGTGTTCATAAGTGGTGTCCCTTTTCCTTCAAAAGAAGAAGCAGCATCAGCACAAAGATTACAGATTCAAAGATTATCCAAATCCACTACCCATATTCACGGGGCAATTCACTGATAATATGCAGCAATTATCGATGAACAGCCCCACAGAGAAAGATGCTCATGAGGAGCTCTGAAGAGACAAAGCGAATCGTTTTTGATGATTGAAAGTGGGACAGAAAGTTCGAAAAGTTTAATAAATAAAATGTGGCTTGCCATTTGTTTCAGACATCTTCAATTTAAACTTTAATTTTTGATGCATTTTAATTTAACTAGTTATCACACAAGAACATTTTCAATGAAATGAATCATAACTGTTGAAAGGGGTCATAGACTCCAGGAGAAACGAAGCCATCTTTTGGAGTGATAGATCGCGCCAAGGATGTTGCCAAAGTAGCAAAAAAGTTGGAAACAGTGTCTTCAAGAACCGGATGTAGATTTCCATTGCCATACTTTTTGGCGTCATTTTGGCTCATTTCATGTCTATAACCTACAGTCAGAAGACATAATATATACAAATTTCATTCATTCTACGGGAGCGAAAAAGAATGCGAAGGAATGAATCATGAATCCCTAACCTCCAACGTTGTTGCGTCGAAGTCGTACTCCATCATCTTCTATTGGATGGGAAAAATATCGCTTTTGAAACTCTGAAAGTAAAAAAATGGACTATTGTAGATGAATCAGTAGCACGATTACAAACAAATCAATCCAATCTGGAATTCGATCACCTTCTTCATTCAATCGTTCCCGAATTGTTTTGAATCCCGTTCGAGCTTCATCGTGAGGTCTACACTCCACTGATTCTAAAGAATAAATAAAGGCCATCATGCTTATCATAATTATGCCTTTCATTTCGACAACAAACCAATAACTGAAGATTTAATGTTTTCAAGTCCAACAATTTAAAAAGTCAGAGTAATTAAATTTTAAAATATAGCTTGCATAATGTTTGATTTTAATGTTGCAGCGATTATTATCATGACTTGCTAGTTTATGTGTTTATGTTTGATTGGTTGATGTATATGATGAATGCTTTTGCCACAAGTCTACGAAATTCCTGGAAAAATAATAATAATTGCAGCTATGAAACACAATTAGGTTCGCTGAAACAAAACAATAGTCATAACTTCCAACCAAATTATCAGCGATAAAATAGAGCTCAGATATTCATGAGATCAGAATACACAATATTAATGATTACTTGGTTTATATTCAACTAGGATCATTTGATTTTAAGTATACTGGTGTTAGTCTCATTGCGCTTGAAATAGCTATCCAAATCTTTGATACCTAATGTCTTTTGCCAAAAATAAATGCAAATAAGTACACTAAATGCTGACGAGGAGCTTATTCTTTGAGATTTTATTTTGAAATTTTTCAAAAAAATTTACTTGAGCACAAAGTTTTCATATTCCCCACAACCCATGGCAATACAAAATTATTTTTGAGTAGGTATAAACATCCTTCCAACTCACACACAAAACAACGACATTACAATAAAAAAGCTTCATCATCTATTCATCCTATGTAATAATCACGTAGAATCGATACAATTAATACGTGCAAATCCACTGTCTACATACTACAGACATTATACACCAATTACCCAAAAAGGTACAAAATGAAAATTGATAGTTAAGACTTAAAATTAAAGTAACGTGTACACACAAACATTATTTGCGAATATAGAATATATTTTAAGAGCTAGGAACTGCAGTCAACGGTAAAAACCGTTTTTTCGCAATAAACATATCTGGTCATCACACATTTTAAATATGTTAACTAATATGCTTCTTCGAAAATTAAATTGTGACGAAATTGCTTAATCAAACCTCATTTTCATCATTTGGTCTCATATGTCTCATTAATCATAATTAATATTAACTAGAAACATAACCATTGCGTACAATACACAATTAAGCATTGAACTAATCCCCAGTAGTCTGAGATCTCTGTCTTCTTTCACACATCTTAACAACTAGTTATTTTTGTTGTAAATACAGGAATATAAAAATAATTATATATTTGTCTATTTGACTAATGAATGAACACGAACTATTCAGAAAATCCATTCCGAAAGTGATTGAATGTACGCAGCTACATTAATTTAATTGAGAAAACACCATTTCTATCTGCTTTTTCGTCGTCCACTTCATCCTATTCACATATTATTTCATGATCGCCATCTACTTTTTCCCACTTGTTCATTATTCTTGCAGATACCTGAAATTCAAAAACACTTTAATTATTAATTGAATTACTATATTTCGTACAAAAATAATAAACACACAAAGAATGCTCCCACCTTGAATCCACCTCGAAAGTTTAAGGTCTTCAGATTTGCCATTTTCAAAAACGCAAAATGAATGGAAACATCGGTTATTAGTGGTTCAGGATTTGCAGACTGCAACTCGTCGGATTCCGCTTCCCACAGGGACAGAGAGCGAAGATCTGTACAACGTAAAGACAAGCAATTTCATGAAAAGTTATATTATTTGTGATTGTAAAAAATTAAAATTATTCAACTCACTTATGAGGTTCCTGATTGAAGGAGTGATCCCTGGAGTGAGCTGAAGCTCCTCCCAGGATTCTGGATGTGACCTCAGCATATCCACCGTACATTGTTTCGCTCCAATCAGTAAGCAATCCCAGAAGTCCGCCCCTAGTCCAGACCCTGGGACCACTTCGAGTGTTAGGTGAGTCAGTTGTATCATCTTCTGGAAGATGTATAGAATTCCACTTGTCACTACTGGTGAGAGATTAACGCTGATGCTGAGAGATCCCAGATTTGGAAAGCATCTATCAAGATCTGACATTCCGAGCCGGTCCAATGTCAAGGTGGAGAAATCTTTCCGAGGCGGCGAGACTGTGACCACGTGGACATCAACTGTGGTCACAGTTGAGGAGGTCAAGCTTGCAATCCAGTTTTTGAACTTGGGCAATGTCAAGTTGGTCAAAGTAAGTTCCCTCAACTTGGGAAGCTCTAGATGAAGTTCGGAAGCATCTGCTGCCAATTCACAGTTTATTGATGCAACCTCCAGTTTGTCGAGCTTTTCCATTAGTGGGAAGCGTAGATAGGTGACTTTTCCAAGAGTTCCTGCATAGGCCATTCCTAAGATGGAAATCGTCTTCAGAGTTGTTCGAACACTGTCCAGGGCTTCGAACAGATGCTCAGTTCCTAGTGACTGCTGAGGCACTAATAACTCCAGATAAGACAAGTTTGGTAGTTCATTATCATTAATAATAGTCAACTGGTGAGTTTGAAGGACGCAGGCTAGCTTGATGGAGGTGAGGGAGGGTGGAAGAAAAATGGTATGAAAATCAGTGGGAACCTTGGGACTGTATTTGACCTCAAAAGCTGTCATTTCTGTCGCCTTTTCCAAGATCTTGTCAACAAGGTAACAAAAGTTATTACTAGTAGTGCACATCTTCTGGTTTGGGAAACTGACAGTGAGTTTCTTCATTAGTGGGAGAGGAGGAATCCGGAGTATCCCTTGGAACGAGACGGGCTTCAGAGGGAGATTCAACTCCATCTCCACGAGTCCTTCTCCACACATTTTAAAACATCTTGACAAGCTTCCACGGTTCTCCTCCCGAAAGAACTCCTCCTTAATATCCAAACTAAATGGAGGGACTATTTCATGAATCCTTGAATTCGGGCGAATCACTCCGGTTACAAAACTATCCAATAATTTTCCATTCTCCTTAACGAATGTAGTCCCATTCAAGGAGTTCTCCTTATCCAGAACGAGGTGGAACAAAGGCTCCTTCTTCTCTTGAAAGATTTCGGAAATGGTCACAGCCCATTCGGTATTCACCATTCGAATGGAGCGAACATCTTCTCTGGAGACATCCTCTTCATTCATGATCGCATGGCCAAGTATCCTTTCCCGCAACTGAAAAAAAACCACATATGTAAAAGTGATTACTGACTTGCAAGCAATTAGTCACTGGTTCCTTATTAAAACATTAGAAATCTACTCACGTCGGCATTGCTGAAAACCTTATTGGCAGGGCAACTTCCCAACTCCATCACTGATTATCTCGACAATCAATATCTAAGGACAAATAAAAAATAAGGACAACTTTTAAAGCACTTTAAAATGACACCATTAACTAATTACTCATCTTCCCTCCGACATGAATTGCTCAACTCAGCTGCGGAGAGTCATCCCTGCTGCATTTCCTTTCGCAGAGGGACTCAACCTTCCTATATGTCAGTCAACAAACACAATTAACAATACCTATCCATACTAAAGTGTCTCTTGAGAGGAATCTAGGTACCTATCCCTTAGCGTAGCATGAGATGACAAATAATGAAGTTGCATACCAACCTGTTAAATAGTGTAAAGAAGTGTAAGCCTTGTCTGCCTTCCATCCACAGAATCTCTTTTCTTTCACCCCTTCCCTTCCTTCGAAACAATGAGCACAATTAGCAGTTCCACTTATCCACTCATCACTGATTACTTTAATACTTGTCCTCTAGAATTCCATTTCAGTCGATGTCAACAAAAGAAATCCAGCGTGTTGAATAGCTTGTGAGAGAGCATGAGATTCGTGCACAGTGCACATCATGTTGATTCTTCACACGTGCGACTCCTACACGAGGAGATCGAGTTTTTCTTGCTCAAGGGGTCATTCATCCCAATTGGAAAACATTCGCTTTGGGTAGAATCGCCGCATTTTGTAAGAGGCTTGTAGGAGGACGGGTGGTTGTTGGTATCTCCTAACTAACATCTATTGAAAATGGTTCCAGTTTTTTCCCTCTTACAGGTGTATAGTGGAGAGAGTGTTTCATACTTTCTTTATCTCCCTCCGCCTCTTTACCTTCTTCGGCCTCTTCTCTTCGCTTCCCATCCCAAGCCATGCTTTGATTTTAATTTCCTGGTTGGATGAAATGAAGGAAAGAAGATAGATGTATCCGAGTCATTGAAAATAAATATAAATTGTGGTTGACACATGCTATTTAAATTATCCTTCCTTATTGACATGGTGAACTAATCGTAAGTGATCCTTCGTGTTTCGGACTAACGACCAAAATCTCTAGCATAGAATCGGAATCCAGCAGCGTCACAACTGGTGACGTAGTCCAAGCAAGTATGAACGTGGACCAGTTACGTGAGCAGTTACCAGAAGCAGAAGAGGCAATAAAAGTACTTGAGAAAGAGTGGAACAAGGCGAAGTCCAGAGAAATTTTCACTTTGCGATGTGACTTTCGGAAAGAGAGGGAAGAAGAAAGGAATAAACATGAAAAACTTGTCAATTTTGTGAAGTTTGCATATCGTGAGATAACCAGACTTATTATCGAGGGAGGTGGTGACGGCGATGAAAATGAGGCTCGGAATCAGGAAGAATTGCCAACGACTGAGGAAGAAATGGTTGCAGTTTTTAAGCGGAAAATTTGTAAGCTTTGGGGAGTTTTCAGAAAACTGGAGAAGAGGAATGAAACCCTGAAAAGTAAACTTGTGGAGACGAATCGGGGGATCCTAAGACTTGTTGAAAAGTGTCAGGAGAAAGGAAAACGCCAGGTGGCTGCCACACTACCAGGATCCTCAGGTTGTAGTTCTAGTGTTGGTAATGTGGAAACTCATGAGGAGGAGGAGGTGGAGGACGAGGAAAATCAAGTGGTGGATGTGGAGTCTGTGGAACCTCAAGTGGAAGAGGTTGACAACGTTGAAACTCCAGAGGGGGAGGTGGACAACGTTGAAACTCCAGAGGAGGAGGTGGACAACGGGAAACTTCAAGAGGAGGAGGTGGGCAATGGAGAACATCAGGAGTTTGTAGTTTTTGAGCTGGACAAAGTTACTGACGAGGCTAATCATACCTCAGATCCGGAGACAGAAACGCTTGTGTAAGAAACAGTTAAAATTATGTAGGAAGATAATAAAAACATTAGTTATTATTCTAATTGTCATGTCATGTAGGAATCCCATGTCCCAACGCCAGCAGCAGAGGTCAAGATCCAGCCAACATGTGAATGAAGGATATGACGAGGATGATGACGTAATAATCATAGAACCGGATGCTCCACAAGAGACAGAGATTCAGTCCCAGCCACTGTGTAGCACTCCCCCGAAAATCAAACTGGACCCATGTGGGATCCTACGACCACCTCACAAAAGACACTTACTGGATGTCACAAAACGGGGACTGAACAGATTCTACTGCACTTGTGGAATAAAATTCAAATCCAGAGCGAAACTTGGACCTCATATCAAGTTTTGGAAGGGAGGCTACCTTCACTACTACAGAGGCCTGTTTTCATGCGACTTGTGCGATATTCGATTTCCAGGATTTTGCACCCTGAAGAAACACAAAAGGATTAAACACAACATTGTGGACCCCCGGTTTCAAATCGGATGTCGTAGGTGTGGCATAATATTTTCTAGCCGCTCGGACTTCAGCAGACATTGGAGATCAGTTCAGTAAGTTTTAAATGAAGAGAGAGCAAATCATAATGATGAGTTTTACAGATCATTTACTATCAGTAAATAATCTTTTTTTCAATTTTCAGCGTCCACCCCATTTCATCAACTACTGCCACTTCACCACAACCCTCAACATCATCCGTCATGTGTGGAAGCACCACTTCCAAGAATCTCGGAAGCATATCTTCTAAGAAGACAGCAAAGCCCGTACACAAGATTAAGATTGTTGAATAGCTTTAAGTTAGTACATTTCGATTGCTCAAGAAAATAGCCGAAAAATCTAAAGCATTACTATAATTAATTATGAATTATTCTTGTTATTAAGTTCATCTTACGTATCAATCATAGTCAATAGTCACTTACCTAGCTAGTTATGCCTAGCAATCCGCTTTAATGTTCGCGCTTATGTAGTTAATGAATCAGAGCTCATAGGCATAATTAATTTAGCATTTGTGTTCACTACTTTGTAATGAAAAGAAAATTAAATGTTATGTATGTACGTAGACAAAGTTATGCAGATTTAAATACTAGTTGGTTATTAGGAGAAAATCTTTGCCTACTTGTAATTTGATTACATAATAAGGTTGTTAGTGTTTTATTAATATTAACAGGTTAACATGAATTTTCTCTATTTTTCTAACTCGAAAAATAAATTGTTGTGAAGGATCGTATATCCGTTTCTCTCGGGAAATACAAATACCTATTGTAAAACATGAAAATACTTTGTTTCTATTTGGCTGCGTGGGTTATAAATGGTGCTTATCCTAATTAAGTGTTTCTCACGCTCTTGTTTCATGTAAGTGGAAACCGGAAATGGTGGTAATAACTCATCAAAAATTCATGACAGTCAATACAATTCAGTGAATATGGAAAACATTAGGAAATCTCAATTACCATGAAACCTTTGACAGTGTATGAAAATCTGTTTGCTGGAATATGAAACATTTTTCAAAATAGGAATGAACATTTCATTCATTTGTTAATATTATTCCTATTGCTTATCAACCAAACATTGAGAGGGATTAGTTCATTCAGTTTGGTAGTCCTTTGGTACTATGGTGGAAGCTATGAGGCTTCCAATGAATAAAAACTCTGCCCCCAGATCCGAACAAATTACACAAATTATATCATTTTTACTTCACGTAACTAAAAAAATCTTTTGTTTGTCTTCTCCATCATATTTATTAAAAAGGATTTCACACAAATACCATAACAATATACATACATCCAAAGTATTGTGTTCCTCTTGGCGTAATGATTGCAAATCTTATTATCAACTATAATACATTTGCATGGGGCATTGTGAAAATTTGCTATCCTTCTCAATAATAACAACTTTTATCAAAACTACTTACAATTAATTGAGTTTTAAAACCATCAATTAGATAGTTAGTGATAAAAAGGTTATAAACATCTTGTAATTTTGCTTTCAATACTCCACCGCAAATGTCTCACGAATGAATAAAAACTCTACTGAAGAAACACTGTATGCTAAGTCAAGTCTGACTTTAATTGTCTTCAAGTTTGGAAGCAGCTCCCATAGTTTGGAAACCAGACGAGTCCTCAAGCATCTTTTCAACTGTGAGTAACTCATTTTCTGAGATTCCTTGCACCATCCAAATGATTCCAAGTCTAGTTTTCTGAGGATCAACAGCTCAAGAGATTTGAGACGACAGACCATTTTAAATATGACCTTGTCATTCCAGAGAGGTGTGTCAGGAGACTGATTCTCTAGCTCCAAAATTTTCAACTTTGGGAGCAGTATCGGTTGGAAATCAAAAAACGGTGAAGAAATCTTGATTGAAAGATAGTCTAGCTTGTCGAATGTATTCAACTCGTCCAAAATTAACTTCCGATTGGTGCTGTCCATCACCAAGAAATTGTTGATCTCCAACTTTTCAACTCTCGACTTCAACCCCGAAAAAGATGCGACATTGATTGAATCAGTAATGCCGCACTTTACGCTAGTCGCGTTCGGGAAGCTGCAGTAATCTACTAACAGATCTTCATAATGAATATTTTCGATCTGATTATTTAGAGCGAGCACGGATGCCATAACTGAATTTAATTTTGAGATTCCGTCCATTCGAAGCGACATTAACTGTTGAGATTTTGGGAACGGGTACAAAAGACACATATCACTTGTTACTTGACTGCCATAAAGATTCATCCATGAGCTCTCTTCGTCAGCATTGTTATCTGCGTGCTTTATCAACTCCAATGTCCTCAAGTTTGGCATTAACGTAATCCAAGTTCGAAAAGTGATGTACCAGTCGATGAACGAGGTGTAATGGAGACTGAGCTGTGCTGGGGAAAAATGCTTAAATGTTCCAATTCCATTTCCAAACTGTTCCAAAAATCTTTGTACAACTATCCGTGACCTTGAAACAGAGTCAACACTTGGCTGTCCATCTTGATAGCTTATGATAAGCTCCTTGGGTTGAGAAATAGGTAGAATGCTTCCATTGCTCTCTCCATACTCCTTGAAAATCCTTGTCACAGTTTCCTCTACGTCTTTAATGTCGCCAATTCTCAGTTCCACTTTGGCACAGGCACCAATCACGCTCTCCTTCATGGCCAGTAACACATCCATGCCGTCCCTCCATGCTTTACATACCAAGCGGCAGCTCAGATTCAGGATGGATTCTCGAACTTTCGTGGACTTTGCAAAATTGACAAAGTATGCTTTCAAAACCTACAAAACAGAAAAATATTTTGTTAAATTCAGAGAAAAATGTTTGAATCATCCAATCAGTATTTAGCATTCTTACCTCCGGAAAAAGTGTCAAAATTCTCCCATCCGTTTCTTCATTTGTTTCACTTTGCCCCATGGAATCGCTTAACATACGAGTTGAAAACACTTGCACAACTTGTATTGGAATGGGGATAATGTCTTGTCCAATTCCCTCCCCCTCCAAGTTTTCTTCAGTCCTGGAGTTCTTTCCTGGCCTTTGGGGCGTCCTATTTTTCAGTTCTTCACGAAGCGCCAGCACTTCCAAATCCTTTTTCCTCATTTCGCTATTCAAGAGCTGAATTTTTCGTTTCCTGTGCTGTAATGCCCTTTCGAGACATGGCACGTTCACTTCCGGTTGGGAGTGGTCACTACCATCCAGCAATCCTAGGTTCTCATTATGACATTCAGTGGGTATGTCCACTTCTTCCTTTACATATCGAATCTCTTGTTCTGCACTTTGAGGAATGGGATAGATTTTACTGGCTTCA
Source organism: Willowsia nigromaculata (assembly GCA_034700605.1). NCBI lineage: Eukaryota > Metazoa > Arthropoda > Collembola > Entomobryomorpha > Entomobryidae > Willowsia > Willowsia nigromaculata. The sequence continues at coordinate 4,169 of JAQIXX010005076.1, read as the reverse complement.
TTACCTTCTGAATCAAGTATGATTATCTCATTTGGGTCACTACTGCATATCAACTCTGGCCGACTTTCTTCTCGATCTTCTTTCAGAACTGGCCTAATTTCGGAATCATCTCCCAACTTAATTTTTCCAGTGGAAGTATCAACCAAAATGTCATTTGGTCCGATTACATTACTCGGCTCGAAAAGGGGACGTGCGCTTTTTCTCTTTGCACTTCGTGTCACCCTTTTATTTTCAGTATTCTCTGGCGGATTTTTCGGGGTTTTGGGGGTCCTTGTCTTCACCATATTTGGTTAGTTTTGATGGTATCAGTTTAACAAGAAATATTTTAAAATGCACGTTTCTTGTGTGCTCAACAGATCTTAATTATTTCTACAGATAATTGAATTCTAAACGATGAAAACTTATACAAGTTGTTGCTAGTGACTGCAATGAAGGTTCCTCTGAGAATGAATTTCCTTTTGAACATGAAGTGCTTCAGTAGACATACATAACTGACGCTGATTCATTGACAATAAGATTGTTTTGGCTTGTACGTGCACCAAGTCTTTCCTGGCCTTGGATATGCACAAGTACCTTATTGAGCTTTATGCAAGTGTTCATTTGATGCTAAATATATATAGCCTGCAAAGTACCCAAAAGTCATGTTGGTTTTAGTTTAGATATGTCAAATGTATGGAAGAAAGACATAATCTTTTACAAAATGTGACCATTCATGCTTTGTTAGTTTTACGTGCTATTGTAAGCATGAAAGTGGGGGGATTAGACTCGAGATGTGTGAAACACTTCTTTGAAGCTTTCTCTTGAAAAAGTCAACATATGCGTGCGTAGTAGCATGCTATTGAATTATGAATAAAGCAAATAAGTATTTTTTCAAACAATCTTTTATTTTCTGTACATTTTAAAAGGAAATAAGTCATCACAGAAAACGAGGAAACAAAATTATTCTCGGTAATAAAGATACACTTTACTGTAATGGAGCTCAAAATCAAAGCTTGGTACAGATATGAATATTAAAATAATATTTAAGAGTATTGTCTCTGTCTCCAAATCTGGGCCTTAATATTTAGTATTGAATGAATTGAATGTTCCAAATCTTGCTATCAATATTTAATTAGTATCAAGAAATTATATGTACAAGATATTATGGCTTATGATATGATATGCAAATGTAATTTATAACATTCTTAAAACTAACCTACCTAATCTCACTGAGCAGACATGGAATTCAATGGCGGTATTTGAACCAAAATGCGCTTTAATCAGTTAACGTTTTCTGATGTTAGATACTAATATACCAGGCAAGTTCTTGAGAAGCTTATATGTTTCTTTGGATACATGAATTCTTACAAAAACCTCGAAAAATCCCTGATGACCTTTTTCATTTTAAAAATCCTGCTGAGCAAAAAACTGACACCCAAATCAGTGGAGGGCTGGATATTTGGGAATATTTTCGCATTTGGTTCACGTCAATAACATTTATTCCGAACATACACGTCTTGAGAGATTCGCAACATGTGTAGATATCAACCTACTGAAAACATCTCGCGATTTGGATGCTTCATTTTCTCTTGCTCTTAATAAAATTAACCTCGGCACACGTCTTGAAGGCTTTGCATATTTGGGAAAATGGGCATAACTAAGAAAATTTAGTAATAGCTTTTTTCATAATTGGAAGTTCCACGTGGTAAGGTAACTACTACCTACTTACTCTGCGTAAGCAAGAACATGCCAAAAGTTTAATCATCCAAATGGAAGAATAACAATTTAATAACCATTGTTTGTCGGCACAACCCCAGAATATATTATATATCGCTAAATTAAAAATTAAAGTAATGAAGTAAACGTAGGGTCAATTCTGGAATGTCCTGATTGTCTTATTCGACAGATAGGTGTATGGAAAACTGTTTAGATGTTACTTCTAGGGCTTAAAGTTTTTAAAACAAATTTATAAAACAATGGAAAAAACTAATGTAAACGTCTTTTTCGTCCTATTAGTTGTATTCCCAGAATTTCTTGAATGCTCAAACAAAAATTTCCTTGTATCTTTGGAAAATTCATGCATCATAAACATTGTCTCATCAAATAATTCTAAAATTGTAGTGCCCAATTTTGATAATAAACGAGCAGTAACACATACGTACACGATTCACAATGTGAACCGACTCCAACTCAGCGTATCTCACATAACCAATCAATTGCAACTAACAAACGGCTTCTTACGATTTGCGGGCAAAAAACGGAGTTCATATTGCATTTTATTCCTTCTGCTTACAGAAACATTTGCAGAAACAGTAAAAGCCATACAACACTCCGGCTACGGAACCTCAGACTTGAGTACATTCTTTGTTAAAATATACCCGACTTCAGCCACCAATATTTTGTATGGTTTTTCAAAGCTGGTATATTTCACTAAAATCTCAGTGTTTCATTCAAACCTCGTCTTTTTCGATGAATCCAGCAACATGATTGCAGTTTACTGCTACTTTTGTCCTAACAGTAAATTCATACCAATTCAAAGGAATCTGGAGTACAAGCACGTACTATACTACAGTCTCTTCTTAAATGGAAAAGGATATGGAAAATACCTTCGTATGAAAGCACCGTTTTCTTCACCTGGAACTTTCGGCGCTTACGACACGCCCATTTGCTTGAAAACACTAATTCCTGGAAAGAAACATTTGGAAAATTTAATTGCACTCCTGAAAGTCTGTGAATATGCCGAACTAATTTACATATCCCCATTACAGCAGGTTCTCAACATGACGATTACCCCAAGTCTATTAAGTTTTCCTCTTGAAGAGTGGAAAACCACAGCCTGGTTTTTGAGTCTGGTAGCTGGAGAAAGCATCTATCAAATGATTCCTCCTGAAATGGAAAATTCGCGAGGATTTATTCACATGAGTCAACAGGACCTGGGACAACAAGTTCTTGCCTGTGTTCATACGGAATACATTTCCCATTTTGATTACAACCAAATAACTGTAGTAAATCCTTCCGTTTGGTGGTGTTTAATTGCGGTCGTTTTAATGTATGGTTATGTTTGCAAAAACTTGTTTAAGGGATTGGATCTGTTGTGGACCTTGATAGGACAGTCAACTTACTATCATCATTTGAAAATACCGTTTGGCCTTATCACAATGTCGATGGTATTTATGTCAAATTGTCATCAAAGTTATGTGTCGTCGGATTTGATGGTATTCAATGAATTCCCAGAGTTTTTACATTTCATGGCGGAAGGGTACAGTATTGCTATACAAAGCATGATGGCATTAGTAATGCCTTCCTTGGCAGTCTTTATTCCACCAGATGCTATACTGGCGATGAAAAAATACTATGGTGGGAGAACAATGTTTGAAGTTTATAAATCGGTTGTGAATTCCGACGCGCTAGAGGACAAGGGCTTATCACATATTTTGGATGTAGCAACAAGCGAAAAAATGCTACTTGCCACGTTTTCACATCCAATGTTTGCTGGAATGTATGATGTAATGGGTAGCAATATTTGGTCGGTTGAGAACAACTACTTGTGCAAAAGATTTAACAGCAATGAAAATCGACCAAATATGTTCAGCATTAGTGCAAGATTTTCGGGATATTTGTCACATCACTTGTATTCTTTGCTTTCACGATGGGAAGGGATGGGGTTTCTTGCCAAATTGACCAGACTGAAAAGCGTAGTAAGGCTTAAGTATATTCGGGAAAATGTTAAAATGCAGGAGCAATCATCAATCCAGGCAGCAAAACCACTTACCTTGTGGTCAGTGCCAGGAGTTACTTGTTCAGCTGTATTTGCAATCGGGTTGGTTATTGCAGCTATCCATTTAGCAGTATTTTGTGTTCATCTTTTGAAACGTTTTATAAGAAAAAAGAAGTTGAGCTCATGTGCTCTTTGTAAGAAACAAAATTATTGTTTAAGATAAAAATTTAATAAGGATTTTTACTTGTGAAACTTTCACAACACCGGATGATAATTCTCTATACACTCACGTGAATACCTCTAGTATATGAGATCGTTCTTTTCACGTACCCGTAGTCATCTTCATTGTCACGCACTGACCCAAGTCAGCGTGAATAACCCGAAAAACTAAATATTCTTCATAACGGTAGCACCAGCACGTGAATTTAAGCACACGAATTTGCACATGAAGTACTTATGCCTCAAAGTACTT
>JAQIXX010005075.1:0-14714 GCA_034700605.1 Willowsia nigromaculata | reverse complement strand
CGATGAATAGTGGGACATGAGATGGAACATCACTATTCCAGCGAATACAGCCTCTTACTGTTTCATTTTTCTTACTTTCGGAGTATAATTTCATTCTTGTGTGTCTCAATTCCGACTAATGGGAACTGAAATACCTATTTATTTATCAAGAGAATTTCTGTACTTTTGGAAGAACATATGGCTCCAATGAAACGCAATGATGCATAAGCCAAAAAATTAAACTATACTGGTTTATGCTAGTTCAGTGAAGACTCTAAATATCTGTAACGAATTTTTTAAATATTTTATGGAGAAAACTTTATATGACTAATAATTACTACTCTACAGCTTGTAAGGTTCCTTTTTGTGGGATTAGGATTTTATGAGGTTACTGACATGAAATTTGGCTCGTAGTCAGTGAAAGTACTTGCAGTTTTTTTTACTTATCTACGTACCTACCTACTCAGAATTTTTCAAATTATGGTTTTCTTTTTCATTACAATAAATTGCATGATATACTCTGCCATTGGAAGTTTTTATTATTCTAAAACATCCTTTCTTATTACTAATAATGATTTCAAAGTAACTATTGTATAACGGTCGCTCCGTGTTTACATCTCTATACTATAATCCAAGTAGCAAGTTGCACTGAGATTGATGTGTTTTAAATCCATGAGTAATTGTAATTTTTATGATACTCTGAACATCTGAAACGGGTATTTAGAGCCATTTAAATCTATCTTTCAAACTGAAATTATTAGTTCTATTAGACGACAGTGCTGTATGCTACAAGGTTATTGTGTACACAGTTTATGGTTTCTTTTCATGAAATTTGGGGCGGTACTTGATGTTGATGGCTAAATACAAAGGCTTTGTGTGAAGATTGAATACCATTAGTGAAGCAAACCAGAACCAAATCGTTACATGTATTTGGAAAAATTGAATTTCACGGTAGAGTCACATCATAAACGAAAACCCTCATCAAATAACTGACAGGGTTTGTCCAAGGAAACGTTATTTTCCAATACATGATTGATTAGACTAAATTGCTTTGATGGAGCAGTGGTCACGCAACACAGCGTGCACAATACAACAACAAAAAACGCATAATATCTTCAATGCGTCGGACTTGTGTTTATCAACTAGTATTTCTAGTTTTTTACACTTGTTATGATAACCTCGCATCCGAGTGATTGCTTGTTTGCTTGTAAATGGTATCAATTTGAGATAAGAATTGAAATTAAAATTATATGCATTCACGAACTACTGGAATTTATTTTTTTCTATCACATGAAGTAAACACCCGTATCAGGAAACTAAGTATGTTAATGTGTGTTCGTTAGGTATGTATTTTTATGCAGTTTATTTGATATATGAAGGTGATATAACATGAACATAAGATACATGAACTATATGTATGTCAATAGTGGGAAATTTTGTAAGGTTGTTTATATGAAAATGACAATTAAAAGTCAGAGGAAATACCCCAACTTCGTCAAATTTAGCAAGTTTGACCACAAGTTACAAAAAGATCAATAATATCGAAAGCAAAAGGGAACAAGAAAGTTAGCAAGAGAGGAAGTGTACATTTTTTCTGGGCTAACCATAAAAGTGTGTTTTTTTCATTATTTCATAAAGTCATTCGAGTACAGTTTTTGCAATGAAACGTGTACAGAATGTATCTGTTACAGCGTGTCTGTACACAAGGGAAAAGACAAAGGAACTCTCATTGGTTAAGTAAGCACCACACCAAGAACACTTTCACTTTGTCACAAGGAAGGCGCAGCATAACATGCCAGTTTTTATTGCACTTAATAAGGGTGTTATGCTTCTGAACATTGTACTAGCTTTTATCTACCTGATGCAAACCAGTGCGCTGACAAGTAGCAATGCAATGACAGTAGGTAGTGGTGAGTGCACTGAAGTGGAACAATAAATTTATCGCTTTTCAACACCTAAAAATCTATAAACTTTGCAGCAGAGAGTCATTTTTAAATGACATGGCATGGCTCAGTGGACCGACTTTTTCGTAGAATAACGTGAAAAATTTAATATCACGCTTGACTACATCGCAAGAAAAGATTTTTCTTCTTCTTTTCCCCCAAAGAAAAATTGGTTGAATTTTTCAATCAAACGTGGAGTAGGTGGAAGGGAATATAGGTATGTAAACTATTAATGAAGTATGCACTTTGCATGCGAATGTAGTAAGTGCAACATGAGACAATCGTTTACCCTGAGTATAGAGAGCTTAATATTTATGTATATGAAATCTTGAGGAAATGTCATTTCTTTTGAGTACTATTTTGCAAGAAGCATTTTTTCCACAAATAAAACTCAATTACAATAAGAAACAGTTAATGTAATTTGATGATGACATTAAAGAAATTAGTGGTTTTTACCTTGGAATTTGCATCTCAACCTCATCCAGGCTGTCAGTGGGGGTGGGTGGAGCCTTCTCGAAAAGCCTGCCGGGAGCCAGAGTCAAATGATTGCAGGATTTCAGATGTGCCCATTGAAAACGGGTGGACTTGTGCCCACGTCGTTGAACAGTTTTCGTCTGCTGCTCCCTTTGTCTGCGCTCCTCTTCTCGTCGCTGCAAATTGTGAAGTCGGAAGAAAAATACGTTGGACATCCTTCCACCAAAAATATATATTTATACAAAACTGTGGTATCTCCTCTCTCCTTTCCTTGTGTTTTTACTCTTTCACTTTATCAAATTCAAGAAGTGTATTCTTTTCTCCACTTTTATGTGTGTTTATACGAGGACACTTTTGCATAAAAATTTGTTTTTTGCTTGTTTTGTTAACTTCAACCTCATGCATATAAATGCAAATATTAGATTCAAGTATGTACATGGTATAGCTATGTAAAGTTTTTAATACACATGACAATCTCGATGCTGGTCGTTGTTTTTGCCATTATAGCGTTGCATTAAATTGTACAAGTTGTGCATATATGAACGCATATTGTATGTAAGCGTGAGTGGAATTTTTTCTTTGTTTCTTTCAAAGCGTTTATCTTTCATATGAATGTATATTTTCTTTACAAATAGTTTTAGCAGGCAGGCGGGCAACGTGATCAGTATCCGAGCATAATAATATGCATTATAGCAGCACTTTCCTTTCTACTTTATAACTTATTGATGCAATATTGTTACATTCGCATATATCAATTTACCGGATATACGCGGTTTTTTACGTTACGAATAATACATTCATAGACAATGATTTTTTTCTTCCTGAGTTTTTTCTTCGCTCAGTTTCTCCCTCACATATAATAATGTATATAGTGGAAGTCCTTAAGAAACGGAACAGCCGACTGTCAAAGGAATACATTAGAAGAGCATTGAATTATAGTACTTTTATTCTGCTGGAAAATCATCATCAATATCGTCATCATATGATCGTCACCGCGAAAAAAGTTCATAAGTGCTTTTGCATCATGGTCATAGTCATGGCATACATGAGGTTTTTGGGGAAATGTGTATAATATACATTATTTCTATATCAGTAGTAAGTATGCACATACAACAAGTATAAATTCGTTTCACTTTTTGGGAAATGCTTTCCCTCTCCTCTAAATAAAAAAGTAGAGCTTTTCTCCTCCAAATGTGGATAATAGATGTAGACGTTGTAGTGATAAAACATGCAGTAGTAATGCTGATAAATACTATAATGCGTATCAAGAATAAGAAGACTTGTGAGACATTTCTCGTTCTCGTCGTTGCAGGGAAATAACAGTGAACTGTACACACATACGAAATAATATAAGTTAGTTATGGAAGAAGAGGCGGAGGAGGATATTATCGTTGTTATTATATTACTACTTCTGTGCGCTATCACGATCCGTTTTTGTTAGTGGAAAATATACTCCAAGTCTTAGCAGAACATATATACCATTTTGCGTTATAAATAATACATGGAGAAAGTATAGTTCAATAAGAAACGTACTGGCATAGAACTTGTCGTGTGTCACCAGAAAAGAACATTACTGTGAGAGTCGTACGTAGTCAACCGTCGAAACTCAACTATTATTGATAGTCCTCTCGTATCTGGAAATGCTCAAACACTTCTTTCCCGTATGTAAAATAACCAGTTAAAGTAGTCACTCATAGTACACATAATAAAGAAGAATCATCTCTTGGTGACTGTGAGGAGTTGGTAGAAAATGTTGCACAAAAACATGCTATGCGGAGAAAGTAGTTTAAGAATAGCTGCTGTCACTTTTTTCCAACATTATCAGCATGTTTTAATGTTGTAGGCTGTTGTGCGTTAGCTCTTCTTCGTCATTCGCCCTCCTCCACAAAATTCTTTCGGTTTCATGCGATGCGGTAGCTGGTCATGAGTGTGGTTGCTCTCCAATGTCGAGAGGGTAGAACAGGCGAAGAAAATGAAACAATGTGCTGGAAGAAACAAGAAAAACGAAAATGGCAATGTTAAAAATAAAAATGTTTTCATACAGCCGTCGTACGTAATTGGGCTTAATTTACTTGATGAAAATGTCATGAAAAGAGGAACGGAAAGAGGATGATTTTTTTACATAACTAAGTTCAACGATTCCTGAAAATACGCCGGTAGTTTTTTTTTAAACTCTAGCCAGTGGCTTCTTAAGCTTTCGTATTGTTCCGCATTACTTGTTTCATGGAGTTTTGCCATGAAGTACCATTATTTTGCTTTTTTAAACGAGAAAGCAATCGCATCCTATCCACTTTTTGGCGAGAAACAAATCTCGTTGACGCCGACGTTTATATAAGTAGTAAAAATGGAGTAATAAGCTTGCTAATACTATAAGCTACGTTACATGAATATCTAAGTACGATACGAAGAAAGAATGTAGTAAAAAGAAATTAGTATGTACAGATGTTTCGTTGAATTGGTCCCACTAAAATTCGAGAATTTAGTTGAAATCACTACATACTAAAAACGTAGGAAAGTAAAAAGACACAAAAATTTTAAGCGACTATAGTCCCGTTATCCTTTTCCCCTTGCCAAAAATCAAGACAATCTCGTTATCGTTGTTGCACATTATTACTTTTCTGGAATGTGTTTCTCTCTCCCAGCTCATTAGCATTACAAGTGAATTTCTCCTCATGAACCTACTTTCTCCTTTTGTTAGACACGAGTTCTTTAGCCGGCTTTTAAATCCAGTCAGCTTCCTCTCAAGACTAAATAAGTAGCAATAACTTTATTTAGCTCACTTCCACTCACTGACTGCTAGTTCATTTTTTTGTTTAAATTACTGCTGTGGTAGAGTGTCAAGAGGGATAGTGGCACAGTTTCCTATCACAGTATACTTTTTAAAAGCAGCCTTTACTTCATTCTTCCTTTTTCATTCTCTTCCCTTAGCAAAGAAACTTTTTGGCTTTTTGACAGCTTCATATTGCTTCGAGGTTTCATGGTATGGGCTCCCCACAGAACAAAAAATGTATGTTAGTGTACAAGTGTAGTGCTTTTACCGATGACATAACGATTTTAACTTGCAATAAAAATATATACACAATGGCTTTTCTTTTCTCATGTGACAAAAGTAATTCGACAGACAACGTTGTGCTACAGATTATTTTATTTTGAAAACGAGGACGGAGAACACGAAAAGATAAAAACGGGCATTGCGATGACACGCAAGTTTTCATCTATGTGTATGTCAATTTTCTGCTGCATTGAAATGTCGATTTTGTCTCTGTGATTGGATTTTGCTAAACATTTTGAAACGCGACGCATTCAAGCTCACTTTCTCTATACCATTTTAAGTAAAGAGGCATGGGGCATTGTAAAACACAAACCGGCTTATTATTGTAAACCTTATCAGATGAGACACTTGTGCGAGAATAAAATTAGCTTACTATTTTCGTTTATGTATCAAGAATCCGTAATAATGCGAGAGGAGTGTTAATCACTTCTTGTGCTAGTTCTAACTATAGAAAAATATATATGCACAGTTGAGACTTTTGGCAAATCTACCCTGTAGTTTTTTGCTTCTCACCATAAAAGTGAGTTTATTGTGGAGTCTCAGAGATTTCTCCAGTTGATTTTATTTTCTTGTCAGAGGAAGAAAAACAAATAATGTGCCACTAAAAAGGCAGCACAATGATAGCAGCAGAAAGGCTGTTGTTGTTGGTATACACTTTCTGTATTTTAGTTGTCGCCAGAGAAGATTAAGTACTTTTTTAATATGACATATGAGATCAGCCCTTAGCGCTCATTTTTAAAAGCAATCTTTTTGGCGTCGCTATAACTAGTGAGGATAGACGAAAAACTGCTCCTCCCTGCACTCCTTTGTTCGGTTCGCTGCTTTCTCTTATTGATTCACAAAACAGGTTTTATTAAAAACGGAAGACAAAATAGAAAGTTTGTTCCAACACCACTGCTATCACGAAATCTTTTTTCTTGTCTACTTACAAAATGTACATGCATGTAACTTAGTCTATAATGAGTGCTGCTCTGGGTTGTTTATTTCCTCAGGATTCTCTCATTAAACGCTAGAATTCGCAAGATAAACTCGGTGGAAGAAAGTCGGTATTTCTCAGGGACCTACATATATAAGAGCATGTCAGAGAGATCATTGCCGTGAAATCAGAGCAGGTCCCTTTTGGTTTGAAGATAGAAAAGGGCAGATGAATATTCAAAAAGATCTTATCTAGCTCATGCATAGGTAATAAAATCATATAAAGCAGTACAAACGAAAAATAAATGGGGTATACATGAATGCATTCACATGCATCTCATAATGATAAAAAAAATATGTACACTTAACGGTGACATGCACCTACTTGCAACGTTTATATAATGTCGACGTACAACCCTCTATAGAAGTTATGCTATGCAAAGTAGACACAGATCTCTGACAAAAAAATCTCACTTCTCCCAAAAGGATCCACATCACCAACATTCATAAAAAACCATCAAGCCTGGCAATAGTTGCGTTGACTCGTTACGCGACTTTCCCCACTTTCCATATCCCTCCACTGCAATCATTTTCTTCCATTGGTAACGGAGTACTTTCCTCTTCCACACGATTCACATTGCACAAGCATGCTTTTGAAGCATCACACTATTTTGACAATATACAAATGGACATGTCAAGAAACCACTTCATACTTTTACATATTACATTAAGTCGCGCATAAAAGCTCAATCCATAACATTGGCGGTGCAAGCAAAGACCGTCTAGCTTTTATTTGCATGTCATCATCTCATTATTTTATTTTTGAATATATTTTATGTAGTTGTTTGTGCATCTGCTTGCCTTTCCTTTTCCATCATCCCGAAAGCGACGAAAGTAGTAACAAAGACATCTATCCGAGCATTTGAGTATCATAAACAAAAAAGAAAGTGGAGTGGAGTAGTCATGAAATAAGAGCTTTGTATGTTTACCACTTCACAATAAAATTTAACGAGGAGCAGAAGCTGCATTGCTACGTATAACGACGGGGAAGATGAGAATAAATCTTAGACTACGCACACATTTTTACGAGCCAGTGCGCATCTCCCTTTATGAAAAATTCAACTATCGACAATAATTGTAAAGCTCTCGCAAGTCAGTCAAGTTACCGCTGCCCCTTGTGTTACTACCAGCTTTTCTACTGCTCAAACCACCTTATACAAGCGAAATACCTTGCTGCTGATGTTATCTTGAAATTATAGAATGTTGTTTTATGCTTATAAAGTCGGATTTCCTTCAGTTGACGAGAGAAAATTGTAAAATGATAGCATTCCAGCTGAGCTGTATAATATACGTACGCGAAGGTAGACAAAGTATATACTGGAGTTGGAACTTGCTTTTTGAGTTGTGACAACGTGACCAATCAGGCACTTTCACAAAACATCCAGAAAAAGGTAAAAGTGGATCAAAGTTACAGTTGTCTGCTATTTCCACTCTTGTTTCATTTTTGAACTTTTTATTGTTATGATACCTCATGGCCTTCTTTTTTCTTATGTATAGAATTAAATTTATTCCTAGAGGAATCAACTATGAGAAAAGGTAACCTACATACTATCAATCGCCACCCAACCTCTTTCCAAAACTGCACAATAATTTATGCAAAACTTTCAAACTCCAGTATAGTAGCGTAGAGCTTTACGCTCACGCGTGGAGTGACACTTTCAACATTGAACACAAACCCAACACTCAACGCAAAGCGTGCTGTACGTCGGTTAAAAATCATATGCGAGTAAACCTTTGGCGATTACATTTTCGATACAGAGAGTACGCCTTCAGCTCAGTGAGTATTTTATCAAATAAATTGAAAATTTAAAGATGCATTAGACATGTTAATAATATTATTATTACCTTATTATTACCCTTTGTATTTGCAGTACAAAAATATTACGTCCGTGGTAGCTTCAGCGAATTCATTGGATGACTGAGTGTAGACCTGAGTAAAAAGATTGACAAAAATGTCCACAAGTTTTGATGTAATATCATACACAAGATTCACCACATACATAAACACATTAAAGCTATACCAAAATTCAATAAAATGTTCATTGTTAGTAGGCTCCCACGCTAAAAAGTAGACAAAGAGAAAAGATGAAAAGGAAAACAAAGTATTTTATCTCATATCCATTTTCTATCAGCTTACCTGTGTGTTATTTCAAAAATAATACACGAACAAATTTCAACAAAGTCCTCGAATTTCAAGATTATTATATGGTTGTGTTACATTTAGGATCTAGCTTCAGAAAACTTGTCCAATGTCTTGTTGTTACATGCGGAAGAATTATTATTGTTAATAATGGTGAAGAAGATCAATACTAAATTGAAATTTTCGTCATGCTATTATATAATGTATTATGTACAATATTGTATAGGTGGTGGTAGCAGAGCGTCTACGTAACACAAATCCCACACGAAGTAAATTGGATTTTTATATCACAGAGTGCTTAATTTGAGTTATTATTGGGAAGAACCAGTCAGTAAACTATTATACATTAACTATAAACTATAAACACACATGCAACGTTATTATGAGGGGCACATCCACTGAATGACAATTTATATATTATGTACATGCATGCACATGCATGAGTAGAATATTTTTAGTTGAATTATTCGACGATGATGGCTGTGTCCCCGTTGTTGGAGGTATTATTTCATCAATTATTTTGATCCGCTGACCTCTGTCGGCTTTGTAGTGTCATCTGTCAAAATTCAACCAACAAACGTGTAGGGAAATGAGAAGAGAAAGAGATAACGAGTTATGCATAGCTGAGTGAAAGTTATTGATTTCGATTGTTATCATGCAGCCCCATTCTATAGAATAAATTGTGACTGCGGACAGTATTACTTGATTGTCTACCTACCTTCTAGTCAAGTCTTTTATTTGAGTTCGACTCGGACAGACGGGTGTAATATTGTGAAATCAGAAATCAGTATACAGGTTGTTGATAGAAGCACATATCAAGGTATGCGGTGACAGCTAGTGTTAGTTGCTGTTAGTACAAAGGATCGATCCCAGATTTTATTGTCTTCTGAAAGCGCAGCAGGAATGTAATGATGACATAATATGGCATACAATTTATTGGATGGGAAAAGGTGAAAGCAAATGTATGTGCACATTAGTGGTGAATGTTAAAACACATGACGTTTAGGAATCAGGAAAAGGGTTCCTTGATGTATGACATGTTTGTAGGTTACACCATACACTCATAATTTAAAAGTCACTGTCACGACCAATTTGACCGGCTTAATGAGTGACATAATTTATTTACTGGTAGAGCTTCTTCACGTGCCGTAGTTTGCCATCCGTTTCATTCTAAAACTCGACAAAGAACCCCTTGGGGTTATGAACAGGTACTTGAAGTAGACAGTCTTTTATGTGGAAAATGCTTCTTAGCTGGAACTGGAATTTTTTAAAAGATTGAATGCTCTATGAATTGTGGCTGACTTTACAGTGAAAAATTATGTAGCAACCCACAAAAAACATCTATTACAGCTCATTATCTCTGATCAAAACCATCAATTTCTTTTAAAGATCCAAGGATGTTCCTTTTCAGATGGAAAGTCAGTAGTGAGGGATGGAAAACCATCCAAGGGTTTTACACAAGGACACCTTCAGTTACGTAAGCAAAGATCTTCTCCAATAGACGGTCTATTTGTTGACCACTAAGCGAAAGTTCTATAATGATGATATATGACACGGAATGATCCCACTAGTAAACCTATCAATTGGTTTTTAGTGTCAGCTTTAGGAGAAGCTCATTAAAGGAACGATGAGGTATGTGTCGAATGATTGCGATTATCAAGCTCTCAGTTTTCTGCTTTTTATACTCTTTGTACTTTGTAGGATGATGCTGTTGCGGGATCATTGTTCCATAATATTTGTAGAGTGTCATTTCGAAATAGGTTGTTGGTAGAAAAGGAGATTTGTTGAAAGAGTGGTAAATTACGATGAATGACTATACAAACAACTGGCAACTCATTACCAGAGTATTGCTGTCTTTTGTGGGCATAATCTTCACATTTCAAAGCACGCGTGCATGCATATTATAGGTATATTGTTCACCCTAAATTTCTGAGAGTTTGTCAAAAAAAGCCTGAAAATGTATTTCAATTCCGTCTCACTACTTTCTCCTCGTTTTTATATTGTACGTTGATCCGATTTCAACTCTTTGCATTGCGCAATTTTTCGAGTATTTTTAGTATCCAAACCAGCTGGGAGGAAATCTAAGGGTGCTTTTACCGAAGAGCTAAAAAAGTTTTTTGAGTTTCATAAGGTTGTTGATGACCATATGCAATATGGGATGATAATGGTGCTTGTCAGTTGAACAGATCCTTGAACATTGAAATTACAATCTATGAATGAATCCGAATTACAAGTTAGGTCATAATAACGAACACGTATTTGTCATCACATAAAATGCCGCTTGTTGGAGCCTCTCCTCTTCGAAGTTGTCGATAGCAGTGTGAGTTGAGCTGATCTAGGAGATTATGATGATACGATCAGGCAAGCAATCATCGCTGTTGGTGGCGGTGGAGAGAGCAGTGTGAGTAAAAAGGAGATTGCAGGGTTAGATTGTTTAGATTGCACAAGTTTCTTTTTTATTCAGCTCTCTGGACTATTTGTTGTCTCTGTCGTCCCACATTTCAATCTCAATAAATCTGACCTTTTTTCTTCTTACTCAGCGTGCAGTAGTACTTTCCCTCAAAGAACCACTCACTGTTATTACAATTGTAACTTGTAGCGTTCATAAACATAAGAATAGAAGAAAGAACACACAAAACAGATTGATTGAGTTAGCGAAAATGTAACATTGGTCAATGAAAAACCATATACTGACGAATCTAACAAGATATATCAATTTTATTATAAAAATGTGTGGCATATAGGTACATGCTCGTATCATATATTGCCGTTGTGCCCATAATAAATCCAATGATTTTCTTTGTTCTATATTTGAAATTGTTTCTCGTATTCATAAAGCGTGTGTTAAGCACGTAGAGGAGTGTATGGTTTCATATCTTTGGTCCTTGTATGCATACGGGTGCAGTTACATACATAATATTTAGCGTTTGTATGGTCTGTCGGGGGAGAAAGTGGACATGAAGAAAAAGGAAAGATGAAAGTTATTCCCTAGAATCCTGCTTATGCACGATTTCACTATCACTTCATCTTTCTCCTCTTCTCTGCTTTTATACACTTGACGGATTTACTACTACGACTTCCATCTTCCATTCTGTATGGTTTTTCTCTCAGTTGATTTTACCTTATTTTTTCCTCAGCTTGCATCAGCTCGCATTTGTTCAAAATCTTAAATGTTGCCCGTGACGTGATAAGATTATCTCTGATTCGCCATTCTTCTTCTTCGCCCATCCTGGCCTTTGCTACAAAAATAATGTTCCTGTATTTTCATTCTCGCTACGAACTTGTCCTTCAACTTGAGTGCTGCGAAACTGTTGTTTCTCACTTCTATGTTTTGGAATGATATGTTTGTATAGAAATTTAGAGATGTTTCTCGTCTCTTGAATTATTATGTCTAGTCAGCATCCAACGAGGACTGAATGGAGAGCGAGATTTTTCCTGGAAGACAACAATGAAAGGTGATGATGATCAACACACCAAAATCATCTGCAAAATTCAATGAAAACTTGTCTAGGCTCAGGCAAGTGTCCCTTTCATGCTAACAAGATACTCTTGCTTAATTGAAGGGTCGGTGCACTTTTACTGTATGAAGCAAAGGAGTGCTTTCTAGAGTAATTTATACAGATGGCGCATTATTGTGTAGTGCATTTAGGTCAGCATGCGGAATACAAGTTGAAAGCCTTCTCCGTACAGGCTAGTTCAGTCACAAGCTTTCACCAATATTAAACAAGAATAAGTTCTGATACAAATCTGGAGACTAATGAAATGTGTATTAATTGAGATTAATTGTTTTTTCTATTGAGAAAGTGAATTTGTAATATCTATAAGCACCAAAAAGTTTCAGTTTGTTTTAACCTGAACAAACCCTTATACTCGGTGCTAAAACGCGGACAGTTTCAGGTTACAAAACGGCTTGCTGCAGGAAAGAAGAAGTTTCTAATGAGAAGCAACGAGATGATGAGGTGATATTTTTCAAACTTTCCGATTTCGGTAAACTTTAATGGTTATAAAGTAGTTTGCTTTTACATAATATACAACTAAAGACGATGCTTCTTGTACTTCCTCTTTTATTATTAATCTGCTGATGACGAGTACATATTACAAACATGTTTTTCTCCAACTCAAGTCATCAATAAAAATATGCACGGTGAACGAATGGCCACCACCGTATGCGTATCATGCAAGATTGCTACCTTTCTTCTCTCATTTTTTTCTTACTGCTCACTCATTCTTGTGCTTCGGATTGCTTCAAGAAATCTGAGAAATTGAGACAAAAAATGGGAACTTCATCATAATCTATAAAATATTATACTTTTCTTAGTCTGGCTTCGTAATGTATCTCGAAAATTGCATTCTCTATATTTTTAAGGAAGATTAATATTACATATATCAATGTACTTTTATGAATGTATCACTGAGACGGGGAAACTCGGAGGAATACGTCTATACGTACGCACTGATCCAGTGAAAAAAAAACTTTTAATTTTAAAAAATTTACTTCAATGAATATTACATGCCAAAAATATACAACTAAATTCGAAGTTCAGGAATTCTTGCAGACACATACACTTGCGAGCAACCTGAATCTAATATATTTTATTTTATTTTCGTTGTATTTCTGGCCTATAGCTTGAGGTAAACAAGTATGCTTTTATGAGATCATAATGAATGTATAAATCTAAGCAAACTACTTGTATGTAATACGCAGGTTTTGGCTATAAAAACCGAATAGTTGGGAAGAAAGAAAAATTACATTTAAAAATCATAATGCATGAAACAAATTAATGAGAACACGAGAAACTTGATATATTATGTATATTTTAATGTAATAATACGGCAATAATAATAGAAGATGTGGTTTCGCAAAAACTAATGCCAACTGCATATTACAACTTGGGCTGGCCCTTCCATTTTTTCCTCATTGAATGAAGAAAAACGTTAAATATTGAAAAGTGGAAAAATATACATGTAGACGGAGACAAAAATGTGTCTAGAAGCAGCTTCTTTTCTCTGCCTTTACTAATATTTCTGGTCAAGGTTGCTTGCATATCTTGGGAAAATTTGATAACGGATCTGGGGGTTTG
The DNA here is from genome assembly GCA_034700605.1 of Willowsia nigromaculata. Classification (NCBI taxonomy): domain Eukaryota; kingdom Metazoa; phylum Arthropoda; class Collembola; order Entomobryomorpha; family Entomobryidae; genus Willowsia; species Willowsia nigromaculata. Next base: position 1,070 of record JAQIXX010005075.1, on the reverse strand, counting down.
CTCTATACTTTCTTTTATTCACTGGGGACTAGGGACTACATACATAGAGGCTAGAGTATTGTCTGCAGTGCGTGCCTCATCGCCAGCAAAGAAAAAAAGACTCTCGTGTGTCCCTACTCATCATGTATGCTTTAGTGCCTTATGCCTCCCTCACATTTCAATCTTTATGGAACCCAAGCCAAAATCTCATTCCAGCACTCTCCGTCCGCATTAGGGGTTACTCTGTCCAACCTGGGCTCTTCATGGAAATAATAAAAAGGAATACTTAAGTACTAGTAGTACCTTACATCACCTGAAGGCCCTATACATTATGTAGTTGTAAATAGAGTAGTTACTTTAGAAAGAACTTATACTGCCGTCAGTATGGTTTGCATTAGTGGTTCAAAGACGTGGTTTTGTATGGTTTGAGCTTTAAAAGTGGAACATGACTATGACTGCTTATGGTTTCTTCTAATGGTTTTGTGACTTTGACGCGTGCACATATATACTATGCATAAGTTATCCATGTCCATGAAAATTAACTCTTACTTTATTTTAAACACCTTTTTCTATGTATCACTGCAGACATGCCTTTGGCCTTTACCAAGTGCCAACAACGTAAATATTTTATTAAAATCATTCTATCTGCTGTCGTAAAACATTCCATGAATATTTTGCAAGGCTGCGGCACTTGATGAGCCATTTCCCAGATTATATGTGTAATGCAAGTACTTAAACAAAGCCAATTGGATGGAAATTCAAATAATGTTGATGGTAACGAGGATTAAGGATGCATATTATATGGGCTAATTTTACATTATACGTTACTGACATACTAAAGGTGGAAAGGTCCTCACCATCACAGATGAACTTGATGTTGAAAGGTGCAGTGCTGATACGTTCTAGATTTCTACTGATACCCCCTTAGTAAAAAGTTTCCATTGTCATATACCTATACAGTTATACAATATGTAGTTGAAAGAAGCATTGATGAGAGATAATTAATTTCATATCGAATCAAAGACATTCAACTTGTCAGTAATTTTTCAATCTTCAGAAAGAAAGTGTTATCCTGAAAGTTTTCCCGTCAG
>JAQIXX010005074.1:0-14714 GCA_034700605.1 Willowsia nigromaculata | reverse complement strand
AGTAGACGCCGGGGAGTCTATAGGGAAGGGGCGCGTATTCAGGACAGGGCGTCTATTTGGGATTTTACGGTATATAGGTAGAATATGGACAAAGCCAAGCATCACCATTGTGTTCTTGTTCTTTTTTCAATGTTGACATAAGAAGAAATCTTAGTGAAATTCTTGAATTGAGTGACTATCCTAATTGGTAATATGCCTACATTCAGGTGTGTGGTCTGTAGCTGAAACAACTTACAGAGTTATGGATGACGCGAGGTACAATGATAATTGTTTTGCGACCTTTTACTCTCATTTTACCCATATATTAAGGCTTACAACTGGAGGAAGGTAGCACGGGGCCAAATGAGACTCAGCTTTAGATGCCTGAAGCATGGCTAAATCTACTTCAAAAGCATTTCCTCGTGTTCAATTTTGAAAAGTGGAAGTTTTTGTTTTTTTCTAATGCGCAACTATGAAAGTTATAAAAACTGTTTCCACCTGTTGTATCTTGAATTCAAAAATTAAAACTTTCCAAATTCTTAATTTGTGTGAATTCATTTAACCAATTCCATTGTTATATGCCGCACTTCGATCTAAATTAAAGCAGATATGCTTTAAAGAATCAAAACCATTAAGCAGTAATACCTTAGTGTCTTAATCATCTATAATATAAATTAATTTGATCAAAATCACACTATTCCTAATTTATGCAATACGCATAGTGAAAATATATTAGTACTAAATAATATGGTATATGACATCTACATCACCACACTATTTAAAGTTATCATGTTATTGCTTTTAAGGTTACCTCACTCCTTGTCTAAACATTTCGGGGAGATCATGCACTACTTGCAACATGGACATAGTACTGGCATCAAAACTTAAAATAAATGCAACTAATTCACTCTTAAACAGTTTCACCACATTTCGCATATTCACAGCAGTATAATTCTTTCAGAATTAAGCAGCAATCTTAATAATATGATGAATACTATCATTTGGTTTGTGAAGACTTTAGTAATCAAAGTTAGTTAAGATACTTCATTTAAAATTGGATTTATTGCTAGTTAATATTGCAATCACTTTTAAACAGAAACTGCAGAAGTCTTCAATTCCACTAATCATAATATCCAAAGTTGCATCGTACTGACTGAATGATGATTGGTTCTTCTTGTTTTCCATAAACATGTTGTTGATTAAATCTTCAACTCCAATTCCCAAAGATGACCTTCAAATTTGGGTTAGCATTCACTTAATTGCTACAATAGCACACATGAAATGCGAATAATTCTCTCGGTAGATGCTGCTTTATGGCAATGTGTCTCACATTCTGCAATCCATGAAATCCTTTGCTGGTGCGAACTAAAACAGCTTTGAAACTGAAATTTTTCCATTACATATTATGTTTAAGTGAGAACTTCCTTTTCAGATTGTGAATTCGTGTCAAATTCTGTCAATACATAAGTGTTAAACCAATGGTAATGTTTTGGTTTGAGTAAAGGTAAAATAGTTAATAAAAAGCTTTAAGGCGGACTTCATACATAAATGAAGTATGATGAAACTCAAATCACTTTGCCACGTAGAAATTGAATTGCTGAGCAAGAAACTCCATGACTCCGTGATCTTCAAGGAAAATATGTACTTGTCTTTTACAAGAAAATTTTGTGTTTTTTACTCCTTAAACTTGTAAATACAGTACTCGTAAAATGTAACAAGTCATAAAATTTCTCCTCTTCTCACAAATACACCTTCATTTTACTCCAAAAACGTTGATGCATTTCTTTGTTTGTAAAACGTTTGGAGTCAGCCCTCTCTTAAGAGCTTTACTAATGGTTCACTAAAATGAATATAAAGTACTCATTCATGACACGTATATAAGTACAACCCAGCTTGGGGTCCAACCTGTAGCTCATTTTATTTTTATAACTTGTTTTTGTTTTTCTTAGAAAGGTAAACAAAAAACCTTCTTTCCGCTTGTTTCTTTTGAAAATTTTTTTTACCCTCCAATGTTTTACTTCACTTCCCCGCAGCGATATAGAGTATACCCTACTGCATTGCTGACTAACATAGGAAGTTATATACATTTTTGAGTTCACTGACAGTGACATTTGTTAAAATGTAATCTAAAACATTTAAAAATCGGTTTTAAAAACATTTCTTTGAGTACCTTTTAAAAAATCTCAGTTTCTAATGCTTGCTCAATGTCGAGAAAATAAATTCCTTCCATTTGTCATTAAATGAAAATTTCTGCATAATATGGCATCACAAATTCAAAGATTTTACAAATTACGTATTAATTTCGCTGAATCCATGTTTGTCAATCCAATTATTACATGCTACATTATATAGTAACTCTAAGTCAATATCTAGGTTCTAAGGTTTCAGATAAAGAAAAAATTTATATATAATTCTAATCGTGATATGGATTCCAGCTTTGCTGTTTTGTTAAACTTTTAACTGATAATATTGTATTTGTACAAACTCCACATGTTGTAACATTTCAATATAAAAATTCTTAACTCAAGAAGTAAAATACACCGAAAAATACAGTTTAGCATAGAGTGCTTTCATGTTTTTTTAAGTTTAAGCAACTTTTTAGCATGAAGCACTAAGATTTTGGATATGTACCCATGCATACATAATATCTTGCTTTAAAAAAGGCATGCATTGTTTTTAATTACATATGTTGACATGAAATACCTGATGTTTTATTAATCTTTCATTTAAAAAACGTCATTAATCTGCAACTCTTTCCTAGGGATTAGAACCCCAACACACATAAGCACTTCAGTCAGTTCATTCAGGTTCAGTTTCGTACTAGTTCACACAAAAAATACTGATGTGTGACTAGTTTCACATAAGTTAAAATGCCTCGGCATGCATATGCATCTCAACAAAGCCATTGAATCCAAAACATAACCTTACGTTATATGGAATCAGCCCTAACTAGTTAAACTGAAAGTCAAAATGTTTCTAAACATTAGGTTAACCCCTAAATCTAGGGGTTTACACCTTTTTCCAAAAGTTTTTGTTTTCTGGTTGAGAGAAAAGTGTAAGCATCCCGCCGTTGCGCGAAACAATGATACATAAAATTCCCCCAAGTATGGGACAAAAGGGCTTACTCTTAATTTTTTACGATATCATCCATAATCGTTCTTATAACTTTGTAGTAAACTAAATCGGTTGCAAGAGATGTTTGGATGGATATAGGTTGATTTTTATATTTACAAAAATCAGTTTGTATAATATTGGTGATAGTTTTATTATCTGTATTTACACGATTTGTCATCAGAAATAAAAACTTAAGATACAAGGCACGATTTAAATTATTAGAGTTTAGAGTAAGGAAACCTATGGTTTTGCTCCTAAATTGAAGGCTTTATACCTTAGCATTATTCTTGATATATATCACTCCACTGACATATGCAAAAAATTTATATATACTCACATTTATCTGGTGAATAATAAACTTCTGCGTTACCTAAATTGTCTCATATTTCACTGTATTTCTTGATTGTGGTATGCAAAAGTTCCACTACAACGACTTGTGAATGGATGGTTATTCTTATCTTTCTGGAAACCAATACCCCATATTAAACTTCACATTCAATTTATAAATAAACCTTCAAAGTCGGAACATCATTTTCTTAACTCCTACAGTAACATACATATTACATGAATCATTCTATACATATAAATACAATTAAGTGTAGTTTTAGTAGCTCGCTTGTTTGGCAATGCAATATTATATGAAACACGACTGTTTGCATACAGTCAACAATAAGCGTCATGTAAGCAGAGAGAGACAAAGACAGCTGATATTTACTCAAGGAATGATATACCATCAAGTTTGTTTGGGTCTACTGCAGTCTGACAGCAAGACCGCCAACTTTTTCCCAAATCGTTTTCGGAGTATACATCTGTCGAACTAAGAACCAAGTTCATACAAAATGTTACCGCAAAATTATCCATATTTTTATTTAAAATAATAAATTTAGTGCATTCAGTAAATTATTTTTGATAACGTAGTAAAGATATCAAACTACTTAATTATTTAGCAAAAGTTCTTTAAGGCTATATGTACCCTATGTCGTAAATAGTCAACGCACCCATAAGTAACAACAACAGCTCGAGCACACTGATCAGCACTGATGAGCAAGCATGAATGTTTTTTGTGCGGCTCACTCATTTGCCTAAAAAAAGACCGATGATCTCCATCAGTGCATCTATTCGCAACACACGCCAGAATTGCACCTCATTTTGTTACGAAGACCCTAGTTTTTGCGAAAAAGTGAAGTTTCTTCTCACGTTTGTGAAGAGACATGCTTCATCTCATACACAGATAAAACTTTTCGCAAGCAGAATAATTCTGTTTTTGATAGTCAATTATTTTTGACATTCATGTGTAATATTTTATTTAAAAATTAAAGGTAAGTACATAAGTGCAATCGAACAGTTTTATAAAATTTGGATTCAAGATGGAATACAGTGATTTGTCAGCATCCGCGATTGATAATCGCGCTTCCCTATACACGGATGTGGAGGATGAAGGGGAAATCTTGACTGAACGTAAGTATTTTAATTTTATAATTGGGCTAAGGGCTAATTTGTTTGAAACCTTGATGAATTAAAATGCTCAAAAAATTATGAATAAATATCGATTGTTCGTAGAATGTCTACCTTTCCAAGCTGAGACACATGTGACATGGGAAGCTGAAAACTTGGTAGTGGCACCGGATTCCGAGTTTATACCTGATAGGTTTATTTTCTAGCTCAATATAATACGCCATTAATGTGTACTTTATTGTGCATAAATAATTGTCAGACTTTACAAACCCGGGAATAAAATTCTCGCTGTAAATTATTTGAATTGCCCTAGTGATTCCACTGATCTAGAACAGGCCTCTGCCGATGACTCTTCTGAACCTGGAGTCCCCTGTAATGACCCATCTTCCAGTTCTGTACTGGAGAATGCTCTGATTGAGAGACCATCCGAGTCATTTTCCAATTCAGTCAATGGAGCTGAAGAGACAGTGCCTGGATCAAGGTATAAATGAATTTTCTGGCTTTTAAGGTTAATTAAATTTAAATTTAAAAATTTTTTTTACTCTAGTGACAGCAATGAATCGGAAGCCACACCCAATTCTACGACATTCTCTAGTCGATATGGCGCAAGACAGGATGTTACTGTTATTCCGACAGGAACTGGGTCAGAAGATTCTGTTTTTAATTTATCACTTTCTTAAAATCCTAAATTTGATAGAAACAGCAAAAGTGTTGTTTTCCTTCATTTAAAGGTGGGCTACCGTTTGGCGGTCAGTGTGTCAACTTCCTAACGGTTCAAAATTTGGAAAAGACAATTCGATTAGATGTATCAATTGGGGTGAACTTATTCAACTGGGGAATACCATGTATCTCGTCCATCATGAGCCTGAAAACAATGTTTCTGATGCTAACACTGTGGAAACGGGAAACAATGAGGTTATAAATTTTTACATTTCATTACCCAAAATATCTGCACTGCTTTCATTATCCAGTTTTTAAAAGTAAATCATATTTATCATTAAAGCACCAGGTACATGAAAATGGTCCACCATCCAAGATCCCTCGACTAGATACCGTAGAAGACAATCAAGGAGGTGCGAAATCTTTACCTCATAACTTGCAAGTTTTGAATTTTGTACTTAAATGATTAATATTTCGTTTTGGATGCTTCAGATCCTAAAATTTTTGACTTTCAAGATGAAAATTTGTCTCTGCAAGTTCGCAACAAAATTGCAGAGCTTGTCTGTCCAAACAGGTAAACTTATCTAGTTTATATGTCAGTGATTTATAATAACATTCCAAAAGTTCAACACATATTATTCAAATATGCGTTTTTATTTTAGCCTGGAACCTATTGATACTAGTAGAAACTCTGAAGAGGCTGAAAAACGCATTCAGGATTTCACTCAGATAGCTGGTAATTTCTGGAAAATAATTTATTAACACGACCATAGCTAAAATGTTATTTATTTTTAATTGTCTACAGATGAACACGCTAGGAAAGCTGAAAATAGCGTAGTATCACCAGTTGATTCTGCTGAGGCGGTAAACGAGCTAGAAGACAATTATAGTAGGGAGGATGATGTATGTGACAGGAGTGAACGCGCTAAGTGCAATGAATCTACAAACGTGTAAGTGTAAATCCATTACTTGTTTACGTTCAAATATCATTACGCAAATGTATATTTCAAAATAAATTATCGGGCTTCAGGGAGGAATCTAATCGAGTTGAGACAGAGTCGGGTGTAACTGGTAATACCCAAGAATATCAACCGGAAACTTCCACGGCCCTTAGCTTCTCTAATGAGACTAATATAAGTGGGGGAGCAGTACCACTGTATGCCCAATATATTTTATAGAAATATTTAAATGCACTTTTAATTGTGGATTTAAAATTAACCTTTAAATACTCTTTTTAATTCAACATGCCAGTTCACATGCTCCATCGCAATTGGCCATAGAAGGGGCCATAGGGGCTACAAATATTAGTCACGGGGTCGTTTTTGAAAACAATAAACAGGTGAGATAAAAGTTAAATTTTAATAGTCAACTAAATACATGTACCCTTCCCTTATGCAAGCATTAAAAATATGTACATAAATTGAAAACATTTTTGTATGTTTTTCTTTCATAGATATCAAACATGTTCACTGGTTCTGCTAATTCCGGTGTGAACAATTTGCAAAACGGTGAAAGTACCAGCAGCCATAGTACTTCTGTGTCAACTGAAGCCTTAAGTCCTTCCACATCTGCTTCGACTTTAAGCGCCAATCAAAAACCAAACGTATGGAAACTTTTTAAATACTTTATTACATTATAAAGACTGTATTTCTAAGAATGTTAATTGAATCTGTGTTTCTTCCCTTGTTTTAAGAACCATGTTGATTATTACTACGTGAAATTAAATAAACTGCTGGAAGAGGCTAAAGAGGCTATGTCACTCAAAGAATATGATGAAGATAACGTAATAAAGGTGTTTGGGCGACCCACGTTCCTTGCAGTGTTCAGCAAACAAGAAATTCTAGGAGGAACTATAAGTGGAAGGCCAGAAAAGGGAAAGGAGATGGAAAAATTTAGTGGGTTTCAAATCGGAGTTATCTCAAGTAAGTAAAAATAATGAAACGATTATGATAATATACGCTTATCTTTTTATGAAGCAGCACAATTAATCAGCTTTTTGTTTTGCTTAGGATTTCTTGGATTCTTGGTTTCCCAAGAGGAACACTCTTGGGAGAACTTTAGAGTTTTTGCAGACAGATTGGCACAGAAAAAATTGAATGGTCTAAGCGTCGCAGGATTTAAGTATTTTCGCGAGAGTATTCTTGTGAAATATGCGAGTGAGATGAGGATTAAATTGCGAAAAGAAATGGCAAACAATGCTTAGATCCTAACACGCAATTGTGACATTTGCAATTTTCCTATCTGTGTCTATGTTGAAGTGATAAAATGTAAAGTAAATTAAGCTGGAGATTACGTTTTCTTAAAATACACTATGAAAATTACGCGCACAAACTTATTTCTACTTTATCAACGGCGCAGTTTTATTTGTCGTTGGGAATGAGTAAGTGCACAGTTTTATGATGTTAAATTTTCTGATTTCAAAATATCTTGTTAATCATTCAATAGAAGAACCATTTTAACCAGTTTAGTCTTGCTGAAACATCATCAAAATTCGCAAGAGTGCGTATTTATTTAAACACAGTAAACTTGGTAATCCTGGTAATTTTTAATAGTAATTTGTGTTTATAATCTCACGTAACTTAAGAAAAGTTTTCTTAGTACTAGCTTTCTGTACCCTTTTTACTCTAATGACTGTATCTGATTCTTGTAATTTATTATTCATATTGTCTCCTTTGAAAGAAACGTTAATAATTAGCATTTTCATGACGATTGTAAATGGTAACCTGGTGCAATGATACAATGGTGCCTGATGAATAAAACTATGTGAATAATTTAAATAACATTAATTTCTGATTTCTTTTAGTTGTTTACATTAAACGTGATTATCATAACCATTTCGATGATAACTCGTAAATATTGTTCATTATAGTATACGATGCATCCTGAAGTCCACTAGAAAGTAGAGTTCACAACAAATTCGGTACACATTTTCTTAATCTAGATTTGATAAGTTTCAAAATGATTCATTGGTTTCCATTATTGACTTCCACTTGTGGAAACCATACATGTATTTTCTGTTAATACTACTGGCTCTCCAAAATTACATAATGTATTGTACAAAAAACGTGTTTATTTTAGGATACATAAAGCTTTTCCATTTAAATATAAGTTTTACTCCAGCTTTTTAAATAAATTTGATTTTCTATTTCAGTGAGAAAGCTAATTTTCAGGTGATCCATAAATGTATATTCATGACATTTATCATGTTTTTATGCACCAAATTTTGTTTCTACTCATGTGGATAATGGTGCATACCAAATAATAATGATTTCAATCTTTACTAAGCATATGAAACTAGTTTATCAGCTAGGTTATGGAAATATCTTTTGATGAAAAAACTACGCTCCAGACTAAAATATCATAACGTTACGTTGCTCAATGAGTCATACTCACAATCTTTTAACGTTATTTCTGTTTCTAAACAGCCAGGATTGAACTTTGCGAATTTTTATGAAAACAGATTAACATAAAATGGATACAAGTGCTGGAGTACTGGGTATACTCACGGTAGATTACGTTTGTCGTTGAAAGATTTTGAATAGTATAAATAAATACACTTTGATGAGTTAACGAAAACAATGTCCCAAATGGTGATAAAAAACCTGGCTGAAATACCTTAGAAATCTGTTTACATGGCAGAACCGATAGTTTAGTACATTCTAAGTCAGTGGCCATCAGCCCATTATTGCCGTCATTCCATTTGCTCCCCTGTGATTTCTGGGATAGATTACCCTTGTATTAACTCATGAGAACTATTCAAAATGAAAGTCAAGTTTCCATCACAGTTTACATTCAGGACTATACGAAATAAGAAGAATTTTTTGAGCCATGCATTTTGCAAAAAGTTCTCAACATTTTCAGATAAAATTTCTGCCCACGAGCTCACGTTTTATGATGCAATAAAATGTTATGGTTTTCTTTTTCCTTATAAAGCCGGCATGAATCACGCAAAGTCGCCTCTTCTCGAGTGTTTGTTTCAATAGCATATGGTTCACATTTCTTAGTAGATTGACTTCAAAAACGTCGTCCAGTAATCTATGGCGTATTTGGATTATATTCCACTTTTTGTAATGCTACTTTAATGACACTAATTTCAATGATTGGCTAAAGTATCTTAGATATGCGTATATGTATTCTACTAAAAGTACTTTCACAATGTTTCTTGTAACTTTAGTACATGACATAAAGAAATCTACCGAGTTATAATGTTACCCACATCCGGACTAAAAAAGATAATCTCATCGTTCGTTTGCTTGTGACATATAATTTTGCTTACAAGATGATCGCATTTTTCTTCGCTGGAATATTCTGTATCTTAATTGGATTCATCATTATTTTGCATCAAATAATTCCAAGTGTTGACTCGACAATTTTTGGCTAGATTGTCAATTAAAAATATCAAAAACATTTTATAGCTGGCTGTTCATAGTAAGAAGCACCACACGATATTCTTCATGTTCTATTAAGTAAAGATTGTGAACACAATTTTAAAATTACTTCAACATTGAATGCATTACTTTGTACTATATTTCTATGAACTTTTACATTAATTTTGTTCTTGGAATCACACCTTTCCTGCGTTTTTAATGAATAAAACAACATAATATGCATTATGCCGACACATACATAGTTTACAATGGAAACGGGACTCAAATTTCGCTAAGCTTTATTATATGATCGAGTATTTTGATACCAGTGTAAATCCGGTATTTGATGCATGTAATGAATAACTCGAATATTAAATAGTTTCTTTGGTTTGATAACATATGTCTTTTGAGTTTTTAATATAAATACATTGTTTCTAAACATGTTACCTGGGAAATGATTATAGACAACGTACGTTTATGATCCAGAAAATCAATAAAGCTCATACGCAATTTTTAAAAATCTTTTTAAACTAAAGGAGGACTTAAAAACTTACCGTAATCAGTTCACAAGTAAAGGCACTCCTTAGATTCTTTTTCACTTTTCACCACTTTTCACAAAATACATGCAACACTCTCAATCACGATAGATACACTAAAACATTTCTTCTTTCTACGAAAGTACAATATGCTTTCCCCAACGTTACATGACGTTGCAGGATTTGGAGTGAGCTATACATACGGAATGTCATTTATTATAAATAGTTTTATGCCGAGTCATCTCTTACAAGGTATGATCTTCAAGTGTTATTTGAGTTGAGACTTCCCACTCTTGACTTTTGACTAATTCGGACACGCTGATTTCAAACCTGTAATATATTATTTGTAAAGCTCAGTGCAACATCCACAACGTGCAATCACATTTAAGTTGTGTGCGTCGTTTTTATTTCGTGTTTCATCGCTATGCTCTATCAGTTTGTGCTGAATTTGTTCAAATAGCGTGGGATTCTCCTGCTAGAGTTCGCGCCCAATTCAATTTTTAATGTGATTCGTGGCACTTAGGTCGACTCTTACAAAATAAGGAATATGGACTTGATATTCACGTTTCCGAATTAGTCAGAATCGACTAATGAGAACTTTCAACTCAAATAACACTTGGGGATCATACCTTCTTATTACTTGAAGGAAACTTACTACGTATACCGAGAATTACAAAACAATCCATTTCATTGCATTTTCCATGAAATTTAAGCCTACTCTCATAAATATAAACTCATAAAATTTGAACTGTTATTGTTCAAACTATCGATGCCAATAACAAGCAGCTCATAATTATTTATGATTTGAGTACGGATGCATGCAAGAATGAATGCACAGCTTGCTTGTTTTGTAACGTTCCATGCAAAAGTGTAGCTCAGGAGTAACGTAATATTATGTAAGGCAAAAGTATAACTCGGTTTTGCTAAGGCTGTTTTTTTATTGCCGGATTGAACACGATGAAATTTGCTGAAAACGTATGAGCATGAGGAAGGGGCAAAAAGTATACCTTGCGTACTCTTGCATTGCATTCTGAGCTTTTGAGGATGGGATGGTATACCCAAATGCGTAATTTTATGACGCAGCAAAAAGCATATAAGTAAAAACACGTGGTGCAAATATTAGGTATGTGCGTTGTGAAACGTCAACATGTAAACATAGAGATGTAGACGAATAAAACGTTATGCGTTGTTAGGTGAATATAAGCTCGAGTCATTTCTCGCTCACAACGTTAATCTTTCTTTTGTAGTGTAGTTGTTCAGATGTGCAAGTGTTTCTTGTGTAGAAGAGCATTAATTTAAATAGTGAGAAATTTTATCAGCATTTGGTTATTTGTAATAACATTAGCGATATATATTACTATTCTTGTTTCAAATTAAAGATCTAGTAGTTTGTAAAGTGGTCATATTGATTCCAAAACAAGATTGATTTCGGATATTTTAAAGCTACCTGGAAAGAGAACAACGAATTGCTAATTATGGCCAACAATGTTTCCCCAGCACTTCCCACTTCAAGTGCAGTACCAATTTCAAAAGATGTGAGGATTCCAGAACATCCAGTTGAGAAAAGTTCACTTGAGGCTGCTTCAATCAAGTCTAGTCCGGGTAAGTAATTTAAAATATAATGCACTATGTTCAGATGCATTTAATGAAATGGCGATAAAAAAATTACTGAACTCAGTTCTTACCTATCAATTAATTTCTAATATTGTCATTGAACTTACTACCAATGTTTTCATAAAACAAATTTATATAATTTTCTACTAAATTCTCTACTTAAGGTAATATCCGGACTGCGACTTTCTCTTTGTCCAATTTGCAATTTCTTAGAACGCAACCATATGGCAATATACCACATCCCATAAAACAAGGAATAAAGAAACTACCGTAAGAATATTAAGACTGCTAATAGTGCTAATGCTAATTCTAAATTGTTCTACAAAATATAGTTATTCTACGTTACTGTTAGGGAGGAAACTCAACTTGTCCCACATCAACAGAGTGGCACTTCTATCTCTGAGAGGGAGCAGCAAAAGGACTGCAATGTTTTAGTTCGTCATATGATTGGCCAACGATCTACACTGATTCCCAAAAGAACAAGAAGCATCAGGAAGTTAGAAGCACTTTTAAACGAAGATCCACCAAAATTGTAAGGTTTAATTCATAAGTTATTTATGTAAAATAGGTTCAAAAATATTTTATCTAATTGCTTGTATTACTCTCAAAAGCCTCGAACTGTGCCGGAACGCTATGACTGAAATGTAAGTAAAATCTTGTCAAACAATCTGGATAATTCATATTCTGGGTGAAATTGTATAAATACAGTATCATTCATTTTGTAGGAGATCTCATCAAACTAATCTGGAAGGCCCGTTGCCAATCAAGATTGAGAATCAAGTAGAACCTACGATTAGTGAAGACACTCAACCAAAACGGGGAGACACCTATTACGATAAATTAGTACCTGTTTTAGGTAAAGCAGGTTCTGAAATATCGCTAATGGAAGACAGTCCCGAGATCAGCAAGAAAATCATTAGCGTTTTTGGAAGAAGACTTTTTGATGCTGTACTTGATTCAGAAGAAATATTGGAGAGATGTGCGAGCTCTCGGACAACAAAGGGGGCAGCAAAGAAAGGAAGCGGGAATGAATATGACGCGGATAAAATCTGCATGATTGCTAGTGCGACAAAAACAACTATTCTAAATGCTTAATAGATTCCTTTAACAAATATTTGTACATCTTCATCGTGTTTACTTTGTTTCAGGATGCTTGGCGTGGTTGATTTCCAAACCTGGAGATTTGTCTATTGAACAATTCAAAAAGTTTGAGGTGAAGTTACTGAAGAAAACGGAGACAGGATTAGACACCAGCAGCTTCAGGTATTTTAAGGAGACAATATTGATCAAGTATGGATGCGAGCGAAGACGTTTACTGGCTAGAGAAAGGGAAAGAGAAAGTTGCGAAATGCCAATGAAGCGATCCAAACATAATTAAGTTACCGTATTTTTAACAGTTAAATGACTCCAGTGAAAATCTAAGTGTAAAATCTTTGAAGTGATCTTTGGTTCAGTTGGTAGATAATTTTGAATACCACAACATTTTTTCTTAGAAAGTGTATGCATGCAAAATGTGAATAAAATTTACAAATTAAGCAATACAAGAGTAACGGAGAAAAACTTTGAAAATTTGTAATATCGAAAACGTGTTTTACTCCATATTATGTCTTACTGTTTGAAAATTCATACAATTTGATCCCTACTCATATGTATAATGGAGAGCTAACAGTATTTCAAATAATAACGTGTGCAAATTTTAATTCTTGCAATAAAGTAAATTTGTTTTATACAGGTTTGCATTAAAATACTTTAAAATTTCTGACTTGAATTTACTTAACTCACCCACCACCTAAGGTAGCATACTGTTCACCCATCTTTGTAGCTTCTCATTAATCATCCACCAATTTGAGATATTTTATTGGACACAAAAATTATTACAAATGTTCTGAAAAAGGAAAAAAAAATTGCGATACATGTTAGACTAAAATCGGTAATAAATTATTTTCTACTACGCCAAATGATTGGTCAAAGCAAAAATGTCTGATAAGACATGAAATATCCATGGAATTTTCCTTATTTTAGACGAAAGCTATGGTGAGCAAACGCAAAGGTTTTTTGGTAATGTCACCTCCAAAATAATGTCTGATGCTTAATAAGCGAAGGAAGTATGGTTATCGACCAAATATCACCGGAAGCACCTAAAATTTTCTGCTTTTTATCGTTTAGATAACACAGTAATAATAAAAATACGCAAATGTATTAACTTCCAGATAAACTTGTAGATAAAACATGCAAATAATTAAAGACTTACTGCAATTCATTAAACTTACTAACTTAAGCATGACATTTATATTTGGTTAACATAACCAAGATAAACCCGAGTAAATGGATTAAGGGAATAGTGAGGACCCGGAAATTCTCATAGCACACGAGCACATGTTCCCATGGATTTTAGGTGGATGCCATGTGAATTTTCTGCACCTAGAACTCATCGAGGAACTGACATCAATCTGAGATGATATGCTCCCAAAAACGAGGATTTTAGAGGACTAGTTGTTCACTTTTGCCTATAATATGCGTAGTTGAAGACATTTTTCATGTCTCACTATTTCCCATTAGAATGGAAAGTGCTCTTTATGAGTTTTTGTTGAGTGTTTACAGGATTCCTCTCTCAGAATATTTGCAAGAATCAATTTATATTTCTACCAGACTCGGAGGGTATTTATACATTTTTATGGTTTACATGTGTTTTTGGAAAGAGCGCGAGGCAGGCTAACAGGTGATCTGCCTCACGCTCTTCCAAAAAGTACATGTAAACCAAAAAAAATGCATAAATACCTTTCGAATCTGGGATCCTATTCACAGATCGTTATTAATAATAAAAATCCCAATATTTTATTAATACTATTCACAGAGCATGATCAAGTGAATTTTCGTATTAAGTATAAGAAGAAAATAATATTTTAACGAGATAAGCGAATCTCATTGAATAGGTATTAAAATCTATTCAGAGAACTACTCAACATACTAAGTTAAGATAAAAACATAA
>JAQIXX010005073.1:0-14715 GCA_034700605.1 Willowsia nigromaculata | reverse complement strand
GGCTGGAGATGAATCTGATATATCAGAGCATATATCTGGCAAAATCCCATTTTCAAATTTACAATCACATTTTAATGTCTTGTTACTCGGCGTTTGGCAAAGATGACTGTAATCGTTACGTTTTTCTAACGACATACCCCAATGTTTGGGATGCAAGGTAACGTTTCTAAAAATCGATCGAAATAAGCCAACTTTAAGATACTTGAAGTAAGAGGGAGTGTCGAATGGCAAGTAGTTTTTAAGAATTGTAAAGTTGTGCTCCTTAAAAGTCGCAGAACGAAAATACCGCCTCCAAGAGTCATAGAAAGCTAGTCCTCCATCGGTGGTGATTGTGGCGTCTTCGTTCACTGAAAATAATTTTTTTATGCCAACGCCGAATCTTTTCACTGATGTTACATTGATTTGAATGTACTCAAACGGCATATGTTCCGAGCAGCTCCTGAACCTTATCCTCTGCAATGACAACAGGTACACATTTCCAATGATTCCTACATCGTTGGATATTTGGTCAATTGTCATTTGAAAGAATGCTTCGCTCCCGGTGGCTCGATTGTAGGTTCCGATCTTGTACCAAGGCAAAGTAATGGTTTTTTGTGTAGTAATCATAACAATAAGCGTAGGTCGTGTCATCTGGAGATTCTCAATTGCATTCCTAGCTTTTCCCACATCACCATCGTAAATTTGAATTGGGAGCTTCCAGAATTCGTTGAAGTTTTCTGGTGTCCAAAGTGATGGAAATTTCGGACTTCTCGAATGAACGAAGATTTTTGCAAATTTCTCTTCTTTCGGCGTTGGGGGATTCATAAAGATATGTGCTTCACATACCCAAGGCTTTGAGTTTCTTGAGCGATCAGCCTCTTTCCCAATTGACATTTTGCGTTGTAGGTCTGTTTTGTTGTAAAAGGATAGGATCACCGTGTTGTTTAATGGCAAGAAATCCAAATAATCATAGTTGATAATGTGAATAAGGCACCCAGGGAATAAATCTAGGTGTTCATTCAGGTTTAAAATCAGCGATATTTTTGCGTTGGCAGATTGTAGGGTCAAAAATTGAAGTAAAACGAAGATCATGAACTGAACCATAACGACTGTTTTTTAAGGCTTATTTGATAGTCCAAGTGATTTTAGGCTGATTTTTAGCTTCTAATGTAATGCTGGGCACCAGTGTTAGGCAAAGCGAGCGAGCTGTGACAATACTAAAGTAACGTATTTTCAAACTGAACACAATGTTAAGAAGAGTCTTACATCCTACTTTTCCTTTATGTTATTAGGTTCAGACTGGAATTTTCACGGATCACGTACACAAATATGCCACTGCTTGTGTCTGTTCACTGGTCATTTGTCGAGTAGCCCAGTTTATATTCTGCTAACCCGTTAGGAACGTAAGGTATTAAAAATAGTAGCAGTCAGAAAAATTTACATAAATCGGTTTCTCAGGGTATTTATGTATGAATCCACGTAACTTTTCGTATGTAGCTCAATATTCAGTTACAAAAAAAAATTGTTTTTATATCGGTGACAAACCAAAAGGATAATTCAGGAACACAGACGAGTCTGCAAACAGTACTTGCTTTAAGCTAAAAACTGCAGCGAATCAAAATATTTTACATTTAAATCTCCTCGGTTATATGAAACCAACAAGTTTATCTTATTACTTGTCAGAAAATTACATTTGATTCATTGAGCATTAATTGTGGTTTTCTCCACTAGTTTTAAAGACATGGAATGTGTCGTTGAGTTTAAAACTCAAAAATGAATCCATACACACGGCTGAATCAATACATTTGAATCAACAAAGAGAAAATAATCCTTTCATGATAATCGGAGTAATTTGGGAATAAACGTATTATGTTCTAGATGTACGATGGAAAAACGAGAATCTGTTACTGATGAATATGTATGAACCGCAATACACTGAAACAGATCTGCTTTTCTTAGGAAACATTGATTGACAAAGTTTCCAAATATGTGTGGCAATTTTGAAGCGGAAAGTTCGAATATTTAGGAAACATATGTGAACAATATAGTTAAAGCAAGGTGTTATAGCATCACTGGCACCATAGTAATGCTAAGAGAAACTTACAACAACAAATTTTTGTTTTCTTTCTACGATATTAAAAGACCTGGCGTCATTCGCTGTCTGCCCTGTTGTTAAATATAAGTATATTTATGTAAACTACATAGCTCATAACTTACTAGTGAATCCCATTCTGCCAGTATGACTGTTCCGTTCGTTGGATCACTGGAACAAAAATCAATATTTTGGAAATTCGAGGCTTTGCAGCTTGGGGCATGCAGCACATGCCGTTCAAGTCTATTATTTGTGATTATCTTAAACCAGCCATACAGACTCTGTTTTTACGTTCGTTTCGAATTTCAATGAGTTAGTCTGTCTTTATAGTCAAATATTGGATGTTGTAGGACACATAAGAAGTGGACAACATTTAATGTTAATTAGATTTTAACAGATAAATGTATTGAATATTTTTATATTCAAATAGTGTGCTTCCAAGTATCCGTCACTGAATATAATTATTTTAGTGGATTTGTCAGTGCAACCATTACCAAAAAAAGTGAAGTTTGTAGTGACAGCTTTGACGACCCTTCTGGCAAAATTACTAGCAACTTTATAAAATTGATGATAAAGATATTTTTGGATTCGATTGTACATAACAACGCAGCTACGACAGCCTTTATATAAGATGTTTTTCTGAGATAAATTCTAATTACCGATGGTGTGATCACGTAATTTGTTTTGTGGACTTACGAAAACACTATCAGGAAATGAGCAGTTCCTATTTTAAGCTTTAGTTGAAAAATAGGACGATTAAAGGGAGCACGACACTATAGTGATCATTGAATATATTTTTAGTGCTTTTGCCTGGAATTTGCTGAAAAAATTGTCATGATAGTGTCCAATTTTTTCTTCTAGTCTCTAGATGCACATCGTCATTTCTTTTTAACAAACTTCAGAATTTGATCCTTATCATTAACATCATAGTGAAACAAGTGGTTTAATATGTACCCACTGTTATGCAAAAGAATTATATAATACATATTGTTATGATATATGCCTATAACAGCGATCGTCAACATCCGCTTACATCATAACAATGACGTGTGTCAGCTCACATTCTTATTTTATTCATGTTAACAATGTAGTGACTAAGCACATAGTTGTAAGCACCTATTTATCTTGACCATGTTTGTATGTCAACCTATGTATGAATGATTCGATTAATAAATCACTTGATCTGATCAACTCAGATGTTCAAAATTGACTTTCGGGAAAATCTAGCTGACACCTCAACAACCACATTTCCTATAGATTATTGCCTGTCAATCTAATTATCCCTTTTTAATTCGACCAGTGCGTGCTACGGTAGAAAGGTTTTGATTCATGAAGTTTTGGAGTTAAATAAATGATGAAAATAACTTAACAAAACAAAACAGTTTAATACTGCTATATTTGAATGAAATAAGTAAAGCTTGTACTTCAAAAGATACAAACTTTTACTATGATGTAAGACTGTCAAATTATTTTTTAACAACTTATATAGTTTGCTTCTAACACTTTAGCTGACTGCCCTAATAAAAAACCAAAAAAAACATATGCTAGCATTAATGATTTTCTATATTTATATTAATTAGGATTTGCTTGATATCTACAAGCTTTCCCCTTTAATGCACAAACGTACTCATGTAAGATTTTTCATAGGTCTGCATATATAAAACAATTGAAATATAAAGCAGAAGAATGCCGGAAACTTGGGGATAAGCTACACAGCTAAATAAAATCACCCATCTTCCAACCAATTTTTTGTTCAAAAGTCTGAAACATTTTTATGAAAATACTATGATGCTACAATGTGGAGAATTATTGAATTTTGAGAAAAGGCAATAAAGCACGAAAATAGGCAGAAATAAGGATGTTTCAGAATATCATTTTCCTATTGTATGTATGCTTTACTGTTTTTACTGCCTGACGCAACTGTCACAAAAGATATTATTTGCTGTAACTGATCGGTTTTCAAGTTTCAAAACAATGGCCAGTGGGTTCGTTGAAAAAATTGGATTTAAGAATCGTTTTTTACTGTCTCTCACTAGATTGGTTTTCATCTACAGTATTTTTCTTGCATGGTTCCATGTATCATTGAAGGTTTCATCTTTCAGCAAAAGCAGGATTTTTTTCTGATCATCACTTTAAATGACATTTAACTGACAGCATTAAAAGATCTACCACCATTTGTGTTTCAAAAATCATATTGGTTTTTGGGATTTCGTCACCTTAAATGAAATCAATTCATCATTCATCACGTTGTCACGATTGTCACATTACTCCACTGCGAATTCTACTCTCATCCGTGGGTTTGCATCGAATCATTAGTTGTTTTATAACGACATTTCTATGTCCTAATTTTCTGTGTAGAAAATCGTGCCGAAATTCCATTCGCCAATAATGTTGTCAGGAAAATGTGGTTTTGCTAATCGGTATAGAGGACAAACGCACACCTCTGAAGAATCCCCAAAAGAAATGTTACAACAAATGCTGCTTTAAAGATTTACATGGATTAACGCAAAATGAATTCGTTTCTTTCCAATTGGGTTATGCATATAGAATTGTATGCATTGTAACCTTCAGTCGTAAAAGAATTCAGATAGATACGGTTGTTCTGCATTACTTTCTCTCCACTGCTCAAAGACTGCATATACAGCGTTGCTTTATGTCTTTTCTCCACAACCTGCACAAATTCTTTTTAACATTTAGAATGTCTGAGATCCCTTTGAAATCGGTTTTCGGGAAGTTTAAGTCAGGTGCTGCAGTGTCCCTCACACTTTCTGTAAGCAATCTGGAAGTCACCTTGTCATAGAATTTTACTGTAAAATTGATTTGTAAAACTCAAAAGAAATTATTCACCTTTGGTAATTGCAAGGTCCGTTTTCTACACGTCTTAGTAACATTACGTAAGCTTAAGATACACTGATACCCTTACTATTACTGATGCTATTAATCACTAGCATACCATATGAAGTCTCAATTCTATTTCTAGTAAAAACTCATGAAATTCCTGAACTAAATGCAACACACTGACGTGCATACCGACTACCTTCTGAAACTTAAAGTTAACGTAGTGCGGTTTACACATTTATTATATGCGTATGTATAATATTTAAATGAGGCTGATTCATGATTCCTATCATACAGATTAAAACATTATGTTATCCAGCACAGTAAGCTTTATGAATTTTCATTTATAACTGGTTGTTAAATGTTTGATGTAAGTTTTTGTATTTACATTAACGTCTTTAGTTAAGGCGGCTTCAATATTCTTTTTTATCATTATCATATTTGGAGCAGAGAAGTAAACGAATTTGCTCTTTGTCAGCTACTCAAAAAGGAGAGGCAAAAGCGAGACAACATTTTGTACGTGATAGCATTTTAACATGATGCGTATACACAGCAAAAATCTAACAACGATCTAAGAATGATGCGTATGTGTGATGCTAAAAACATTTAAATGTCTTTGTAATGGAAAGTTATATAAGTCCCCAATACATATTTTGAAACTGTATCTTTTAATATCGCTTTATTTCTACAATGTTATTTATTACACATCACAAGTTTAAGACAACCAAAATAATAGCTGAAGTTGCATCTGTCGATTTTGACTATTCTAAAGGTAAGATAAGTAATGCGGGAATGCGTCAAGTTGGTGAAAAACCGGGTACTTTGAGGTTGATTCATACGTTAACTTGTGCACACAGTTCTGAATTCTGGAAAAGATTAGAATGATTACATTTCATATTCTACTGGTACCCGGAAATCAACTGAACTTCAAATAATGTAGACATTCAGGAAACACTTAACAATGCGTATATTTTTCATGAAAGTCATTTTAAACCGTATATATATGACGAAATTGCAATATCCGCATCAAATTGCAATATATTTCCATAAAATCGCATATCGCATATATATATGTAGTTGGTGTAAAATAATGATGATGGCATTATTAAATTCATTCATTTATGTTCTATATTGTAACAAAAGTTGCAGAATTAAAATGGAAAACCACGCTAATTTATAAAAATACAATATTTATTATCATAACTTAGCATAGTTAGCATAACTTAGAAGAAAGACGAATTTAATTTTAACGCTTTTACAGTAACGGAGATAAAAATTATAACTCGCCTTGACATTGACACATACCATACAACATAACCTGCCGTTGTTAGTAAAATATTTATGCAAATTCCCAAGCAAAAACATTCGAGTTATTATTTTTACTATCATATCATGAGCAATATAGGTTGCTTTAATTCCTTGTGTATGCAATCACACATCGTTGATAATTTCTAAAATTTACGATTATCTCAAATAAATGCATTATTTACGAAGACGGAGTTACTGGAATAAAGTGATAGGTAAATGCATAATATACTTTCACATCGCAAAAATTTTCTAAACGCATAGCATATGCCTACGTACTCCTTTTTCCTAAAACAGCAAAAGTGATATACTATTATGACTTCAAATTGTTTATTGTAGTTGAGAATTACTATCTTACATACAGTACAGTGCATTTTTAAGCTCTTAGAATTCAGTACCACTAAGAATTCCATTGCGTTTGTTAAATTCAGTTATGTTTGGTTTAATGAATGTAACACGCCAGAATTTGTGGAATGAAATAATTTGTGAAATTATTCTATCAAATAATACAATAATATTGTGATATTATTTTAACGCATCGATGTTCTCTGATATAATGTCGTACATTCAGCTCACAAGCCCAGCACCCCCACAATGAAGTGTTTATTCTGTCAGGCCAAAAAAGATACACGTTTGGCATTGTCATTCAAAAGAAAATGGATTTTACACGTCCATCAGAGAGGATCAAATACTAAATTAAGGGAACCTCAAGAGATTTCATGTTTGAAGAATATATGATTGTAGTAATTTTTAAGACTTTCTCCTGAAACGTCTCAAACTTATGTGTAAGATGAAGGTGGATTTTTTACAGTTCGTATGTTTACTCCCACATTCAACATAACAACCATTTGTGTAACAAAAGAATCGCTGGAGAGCTATGAATAAGTAAAGATTCACATTCAAAAGTAATGCTTCTCTAGAACATTTCTTTATAATTATAATAGGCTGCATAAAATGTTGATAGTAAGTAAATTCTTATGAAGTTAATTGAAGTAAGTTTTTAATAAAATGGCCTTGTATTTGGCAACACTTAGAAACGAGTAGTTGTATGAATACCTTTAATGCACACTAGTGTATTCGAATAACACACGTTTATCGGGTGTGCTTTGATAGAAATACTTATCAGGGTTCCTGTTTAATAATTTTAGGAAATTTAACTAGCTAAAACATTGCATCGCTTCTTGGGTTCGGAATAAAACATTGCATCGCTTCTTGGTTTCGGAACAGGAATTAAAGACTTTTTTTAAATCGTTTGGACCAAATCATAAAAATTCGAATGTGCACTTACAATGATGCTTAATAGTTTCCATTTTTTATACCTCATCTCTTCAGCTTAACATGAACGGTTATTCTTCACAAAACCAGAGCGAATTGATTTGGCGAAGCTTTAATAAAACCAAGCAAATGCTGAGTAGGCTAATTGGTGGAGACAACTCAGCAAGTTTTTTTCTTTTAAGAGCAAACGCCACTTAATTGCAAGCTGTGCAATGAGATTCACTTAAAGCACTCTTTTAATGCGACTCAGAAAAGTTCAAATAATATAATTTGGAAGGATATGCTATCAATTTTTTCGATAAAAAGAAATAAATACATTTAATTTTCTTCTTTTCGTCCGTGTATATGATCGTTTAGTATGATTCGATCAACATTTTTCGTTATAGGGTATCATGAGAAATCTAATATACCATGACGTCAAACTGGCCCTTCCCATTTCCACAAATATTTCCTGGTAAACACAAAAGTAGGTAACAATTGACTATTTAAACCCAGAATATTAAATATTCTATAGGTGCTGCTGATAATGGAACTAAAAATTCAAAAAACACACGTTACATTCCTCAACAGAAGTACTATATATTTGCATACTGAAGAGTATGGTACGGTATTATATTCCGTAGGTCAGGGTATTTTCTGTTTTTCCGTAGCTTAGACTATTTTGCCGTAGGTCAGGGTATTTTATGTTTTTCCGTAGCTTTGACTATTTTGCCGTAGGTCAGGGTATTTTATGTTTTTCCGTAGCTCAGACTATTTTCCCGTAGCTTTGACTATTTTGCCGTAGGTCAGGGTATTTTATGTTTTTCCGTAGCTCAGACTATTTTCCCGTAGCTTAGACTAGTGTGCCGTAGGTCAGGGTTTTTCCGAGGATTCGGTTTTTTGAAGATGAAAGTGTCATAGAGAGATTAAAAAAAGCTTATAGGGGTTCCCGAGGGAGGTGACTTCAAATTTTTTCTCAGATTTGACATCTGACCTTTGACTTGCTGGAAAATTTGGTTTTTTAAAGATAAAAGTGTTCTAGAGAGCTGACTATCATTTATAGGGTATTCTGCGAGTGCAGACCTCAATTTCTTTATCAGATTTGACTTATGACCTATGGCCTGCTGGAAACTTTGGCATTTTATTGATTAAAGCGTTCTATAAAACGAAAATTAAGTTTATGTGGGTTTCTGGGAGCGCGGAGTTTGCTTTTTATCAGTTTTTTATTTTGTTTTTGACATCCTTGCGTTCTCATTTTAAAATGAGGATTGTTAAGACACTGTTGACCAGGCAGGCTGAAATCACAGAAAGAATACTAATGAATACTTTTCTATTCAAAAGGAAGCATAATATCTTATATACTGGATACATTTTAAGCCAAATGAAGCATGTTCTTCCTGTCTAAGCCGCGAACTACTTGATGGACATTGCAACGACCAATTCTCAGTGCAACGCAAACTGTAATTGCTGGGGATTCTGATTCTGGATTCTGAGCGTGTGTGGAAGCCCGCTGGGATGTTGATTAAGGACCACTGAATCTCAAGTTTGACGAATTTTTGCAATAGTATGAACACAATGAATGCTGGGATGGGAAGCTGAAATTCTTAAATAATAAACTGCAGTGTTAGTGTTGCCTAACATTTTGAAGCAAGCAAACACAATTTCTGAAATTGCTGATTACTAAGCTATCGGTGCGGATTCACTCGTTTTTGGAAATCAGAAACGCACTTCCGACACTTGTCGAAGAAAGGTTAACCATACATGCTAATGTATTAATCTAAGGGCTGAGACATTTACCTTACCGGAAACAGACGTCACAAAAATCCGGTGCGTGGATGGAAATGTGGTTTTGCCTCAATTGCGATTGAATGATAGCGTTAAGGAAGAATTTGGCAATAATGTTGACGGCATTGTTCCCTGCGCAGCTTTTGTCTAGCACATGAAATACTGAAAACATTTTTGAGTTTTGTGTTACAGGATCAAAATTAAGGTACTTATACAATGCATCATCAATGCAAGCTGTTGACACTGTGGACGAATCTGCAAGATTGTCTGAGAGTTGACTTCAACGAAGTCACTCGCTAAGCATATGCACAGGACATATTCTGTGAAGAACTTTGAACCAGATTTGCTCATGAAGGAGGCAGTGACAAAAAGGAAACCCTGGAAAGACATTTAGCTATATGTTTTTGAGGAAAAATGGAATTACAACGAGCAACCCTTTTCCAGCATTCGTTTTGCCAGTGGGCATTTGTGGTGAGCTTTCAGTAAAACTACTTGAATCCGAATGTTCCAAATGAAATGTAAAATTTTCTGTTGCAAGCCTCATGCGAACCAAGAAATATATCTATGGCCAATCGTCTGGGGTACAAAGTTAAAATTGTTGTTTTTACAGAGTTTCAGGATTCAGAGGATCGATCGAGGATTCAACACAACGTCTTTACGACAATGGGCCCTTGATGGGTGCAGTGATGATTGATGATGATTATTCAAGAGCAAAACACTGATCGATTTGTTTCAGAGTTTTACAATTCTACTCATGGCTGTGAATCAACAATGTAACATGTCCACAAGGGCCTCCTATTTGCAAAACCGAATGGTTGGCTTCCAAAGTTTGGTTTGTGAATCGTCTTTTCCAAGAAAGGTGGTTTGGATTTAAAAAATGTTCTGTCTAACCTTGATTTTTATTTTAAAAGTTCATGAGAGATTTTAAATGCTTCGCTTGATTCCGACACAGTGATTTATATATTAACTGTAGAGTTATCTCGTAAAACACCCATCTCACTATATTATATAGTCTTGATTTAGTCTTGAGTAAGTCTTGATTGTAGTTCATGATATGCCTATTATCTTGTATAATGATTATTATCTCTACTTATTTTCTTGTCGAATTATTGTTATTAATTAATATTAACTAGATGATAATCCTCGTCTCTCTTTTGCTCGCAGTAGTATAGGCAATTACTTCACATTATGTAACAATCGAATTCATAGTTTTTATTGTTCCATACATTTGTACTCGAAATTCAGTGTGAAAATTAATTATTATTCGGCATTTCTTCTACTTATGTAGTGCTAAATTATCATTAAAGGGTTTTATAAAGGTATTTATCTCAACACATTACGTTAGATTAAGCAATGAAGTGTGTAGCTCAACAAATCTAATTTGAAATGATTCCAAAAATTAGAATGACAGCAGTAAATTAACTTCTAATAACAAATCATTTGAATGGCCAGTGCTTTCAATTCAATCTTTAACTCCAAAAATTGACTCAATTTCATCAGTGCTATTGATGGAGAACGTGCGACTAATAATCCGTTCACTCAGCAAAGTCGCCGCCTTCTTCAGTGACAATTTCTCTGCCAAATTGGTGAGTGAAACGAGGAAAGCGTAGCTTCTTTCAATCCCGATGGTTCCAAGAGCATTGTCAAGATATTCAAGAAGATCCTTCATCTGGTACTTTCCAGCCGCATAAGTGAGCTCCATAGTGATCTCAGGTTGACGCCAAGTCTCCAGAAGCCGACCAGTGTACATGTAGGACACCAAGATCCCCATCGTGACTCCTGATATGTCGCCCACATTGATTGTTCCAGACTGGGATTCAGAGAGTCCGGATTCCAGCATGGATTTGAACACTGGGCTGCTTCCTAATCAAATATAACATTTAAGATTCTATTCTAATTAATTTTTTAGCATTTAAACTTCCAAGGATGACAGAATATCATTACGCTCACCCTTCAGCATTTCAGTGTGACATTTAATCGCCCTAGCGTCACTGCAAACAATCTTCAAATCGACTTGCGTATGATTCCCCTTCAGAAGTAAGGTCAGTTTTTCTCGAGCTTTGGCAATCGAGTAGTGCTCGAATTCTTTGAGCAACTTTCCAGTCTCAGCCTTGATTTCATTTGCATTGAACAGAACCAGCTTAATATACACAGTTGCTTCTTCCTTGAAGTTGCAGAAGCCGCCCCAGTCCCACTTCCAAATGGATATTTTTTTCCACGTGAGAGTGTGGGACTGCCCAGGAGATAAAATTTGATGAGCCTGAAATTAATAAATATAAAATATTAGTAATCATTGCTGGGATATAGCGATACCCCAATCCAAACTACATGCAATCGTCGTTTATAAATTGATTTTTGGGTAAAAGTACGGATACCTTTTGGATTGGCAGTTCCTTTGACCAACGTCCAGATCTGAACTCAGCAGTGATGAATGATTGTACCTGCTTGACTTCCTTATTGAAAATGGTTTGAAGTGTAGCAACTATGGACATATGATTCTCATTGGATCCCCTGCCAACAGTTATGCTCCATTTGGAGTGCAAAGGTGAGTCTGGAGATGTTACGATTTCCAGGGGCTCAACAAGCTTCGCATCCAACTCAACAGCCTTTGGAAGCCCTTTGATTTTCCACAAGCGCTCATAATTTTCCTCGTCAACCTTCATTTTTTAAAAAGAAACAAACAACATTAGTCATTAGTATTAATACTTATTTCATTACTGTCAAAGATAAAAATCCCCATTATGCACTCATTGAATTAATTATGTACGCTCAGAATAGGTGCAGGGCGCGAGGAATACAGAAAATTTTGCATTAAAATCCTCACCAAACTGGTAACAGTTTGCGGTTTGACCACTTGAGAGCCCATTTTAGCGCTTCAAATCCGAACAGTGTAGCGATCCACCACTGGTTACCCACGAGAACACAAACTTCGTAAAATTGTAAATTTTTTAAGGTCAACCGCCACAAAACCACAAAATAATTGGTCTCGACTTTTTTGACCAATGACGAGTTAATGTTGAAAAGGAAAGCTACAGAATTTTCTCAATTAATATTTTAACAAAACAGACCGGAAAAAGCTGGCAGCTGACAGCTTTCGTGCAGCTAGCAAGCAAGGATAATATCCAACCAGGATTCAGAAGGAGTTCTGAGTTTACCGAAAAATCTCAAATAGGCGCCCTCCTCCTCATACGATCCCTCTCTGATACAGGCGCCGGTGTCTACAAACGAAATGGTCGGCGGAGTACAATAAACTTCTCCCCCTAATAAACGCTTTGGCGTCTAAGGACTAAAAATCGTCGTTGTAAATAGACGCCCCGGCGTTTACATGGGATTTTAAGCTTTGCAATTCGAAAACAACAACAAGAAAGTCTATAAATTTAGATTGCTTGTGGCCGTGGCCCAAAGAAGTCAATACATTTTAGTGACTACTAAACGTTTAAGTACCATTTTCAAAAGTACAAAGCTACTAATGGGGTAAGCTCAATTTTGATGATTTCCAAACCAGCCGAAGAGGTGACCGGAACGCCATGAATGTCATCAGTAAAGGTTTACAGCCTTTAATGCTGGATCGCGTCGGCATCAAACGCCAAATTGATGATAGCAGATTGGTTAATTATGATTAATAATAGAAGGTACAACACCAACATTTATAGTGAAACTCAGAACGACGCGTTTCGAAAAAGCTTAATTCATCATCAGGTTCTACAGATAAATACAAATTTAAATATTATCAATAGAATGTAGTGTCCATTTTAAAATATGGAACTTGAATCACCTTAAATATTAACACATAATAGTTAAAACTAGTCCAACGGTTGTAAAAGGATTAGGTTAGGTAATTTCTTATAAAATTACCTGGTCTGTGGACTGTAGAAATTGTTACTATTTTATAATTAATTTTAATTGTTCTACATGGCTTTTTATTGTTTTGTGTTTGGCTTGAGATATGATTTGGAGCTCTGTTTGTATTTTCTGCATTGACAAAAAGTACACAAAAAGAGAAATCTAGTTGCCGCTTGTGTTACTCCGCTCAGCTCGTCTTTCTATGCTGTTTGTAATTGCTCCCATTTGGTCTGGGATGGTGAATGCAAGCCTTTTAAGTCTCTCACTCACTACTACAGCTACATTGGCTTCAGACGGCTTGTATCTTATTCTTAACTAGGTAGCCCACGTCTTACTATGTAAGACATCTAGACTAAACTGTTCTGATTTCGTTAATCGTTCTCGGGGTAATTAACCTTTTCCGGGATGGCAAATTTGTACTTATTATTTATTATTACTTGCATTTTAAAATTCACCAAGACGGGAATTACGTCTAAATGCCTAAAATGAGTAGGTTTTACAAACATAAGAAATTGTCAATATAATTAATTACATTGGTTTGCTTAATAAACTAAGCTATTAGTCAATTTTTCCACACATTTATATAATTCAGGTTTTAATTCTTCCGCAGTAACTAATAGTTATTATTTACCGTGGTAATTAATCTTTACCGGGGTAATTAATCATTACCGGGATAATTAATCATTACAGGAGTAATTAATCATTACCGGGGTATTTAATCTTTTCCGGATAAATTAATCTTTGCCGGGGTAATTAATCTTTTCCGAGGTCATAAATTTTTTTCCGTGGTTATTAATCTTTTCTGTGATTATTATTTTTATCCTGATAATAAATGAATAAAATTTCAGACTCTATTTGATGTAACCTTGGCTTATCGGGCTTTACTTGATGTTATCTGGGCTTGTCAGGTTCTATTTGGCCTTATATGGGCTTATCAGGCTCTGTTTGACCTTGTCTGGGCTAATCAGACTCTATTAGGCCTAATTTGGACTTATCAGGGTCTATTTGGCATTATCTGGGCTTATCAGACTCTATTTGGACTTATCTGGGTTTATCAGACTCTATTTGATATAACCTTGGCTTATCGGGCTCTACTTGATGTTATCTGGGCTTATCAGACTCTATTTGGCCTTATCTGGGCTTATCAGACTCTATTTGACCTTGTCTGGGATTATCAGACTCTTCTTGCCCTTATCTGGGCTTTTCAGACTCTATTTGGCCTTATCTTGGCATATCAATACTCAGAAGAAGAAGTGCATGGCAGAAGCAATGCATGGCAGAAGCCATCCATGGCAGCAGTAAAGCACAGGAGAAGCTGGCATCCCTTGCTTTGCCGTTGGTTGATGTGACACTGATAACGTTCGTACTTAACCATATTCACAAATTGCACGTAAGCAGAGCAATCCTTCCTACAAAACATTAAATCAAAGGCTACTTCACATCATATACATGTTCTTTAAAGTGGATAATGAATTGCTGCGTAAATTTACTTCGTTATCTACAGAACTACAAATGCCAGTGGTGTGATCTTTAGTTTGTTTGAATGGGCAGAAGTTTCTCTTATTACACCAATTAATGGATTTCTAACAACACTGAATAAAAACTACTAATTATAATGT